>VXBZ01012281.1:19019-50720 GCA_013399135.1 Heliornis fulica
AGGTCCCTTCCAATTCCTAATATTCTGTGATTCTGTGATTCTGTGATACTGCATGTGATGTGGGTAGCTGATAGCTGACAGGGCTGTCATGTAATGCTCAGGGCAGAGAGGTATTTTTCTCTGGAGTGAGTTGAGGTCAGTTGCTCACCCCCTTCTCTGAGCTGAGCTGTGCTTCATGGTGGACAGAAGACAGGCCTCAGGAAGCCAGGGAGGGAGCATCACAGGTGCAACACAGCTACTGAACACTGCTCTGACCACACAAAATCTCAGGAACCAGGAGTGGGTGGAGATGTCTCAAGGGATAAGCACCAAAGGCAGCTGAAGCCAGTGTCCAGCCTGTGAGGCAGTGACTTCCCATCCAGCTGGGCCACACTCCATGTGTCCTTCTGGGCTGGCTTCTCCATGCCCATGAGAACTTTTCCATCACTTAGCATTTCTCTGCTATGAGGTGCACCCCAGCATTTGCTAGCTGTATACCTCGTGCCATTGCAACACCCTTTGTTAAAGAGGAAAGCATCTGGGGAATCACTACATACATCTTTTTCTTTTTCATCCCTTCTCTGTGGTCAGCGTGACCCTGTCTCTCTGTGTCCCTATGGGGTTGGCACCACTCTGTGCCTGCTCATGCTGCAGCCAAGGGTAGATTGGTGAGAGGTGACAAAAATCCTCATTCTCCTGCACTCCCAAACATCCCATTGGCTTCAAAGGAGCGAGGGATTCACTTGCTGTTTTTCAGGCTGAGCTTTGTCGGAGATTCACTTAGGAGCTTTATCAAAACAGCATCCAAGAGAGATGCCATGACCCAGAGGACTGGAATTTGTCCCTGGGAAGGCTTCCCTTTCACTGCCACAGCACAGGGCACAGTGTGGCTGTCCCTGCTGCAGTGAGCATAGTCAAGCCTGACACTCTCCCCTGCCTCTGACTGAACATAGCCACAGTCCACAGAGAAGACTTCCCCGTCTATTGCCATCACACATGGTGCATTTGCTCCCTTGTTGCCTCATGCTGAAAACATACTGGCCCTGGATGCAGATCACACACACCAGGGGCTGGATCCAGCTGTGCCAGGATTGGGAAGATTTATAGCACAATCTACGTGGTCCACTCCTTGCAATGCCAAGGATGAGGGTTCAATAGATCCCCCCAGACATCTCATAAATCCTCACCAGCAACTATGACTCTTCCAGAAGTACTGCCCCCACGGCTGTATGTCTTTGGCTCATGGCATTTGAGTCCTCTAGGAGAAAAGAAAAGCCTTTGTAAGGAGCCTTGCCTTGGGGTATCTGCTTGATGGTCCACTTCTCATAGCCCTGACAAAGCCCAACGAGCAGGATGGCTGATCGTGCCAGCTCCAGCTGGCACCAAACAACAGCTCTCACTGAAACTTCTCCTTCCTTAGAGTTAAGGTCTGTTCTGTGTTTCCTCCTTTCCTCAGAGCCCAGCTGCCTCCCACCCTGCCCACTCCCAGTAAACCCGTGTGTTTTTATGCCTGCTTCTGGGTCTGCATGTGTTAAAGCCACGGCAGGGCTATGTGCAAACCACTGGGGAGATGCAGCAGAGCAGGGTTCCCCCATCAAGCCTCCTCTGGAGGGTTTAGAGCCAAAGACGCTTGTCCTCCCTGTGTGTTTTGCTTTGGTATCTTGTAGGTCATTTTTTTCCTTACTTGAGAGTGTTATTTTAACCTCATGCCATTTTATAATACTAGAAACATAATGAATAATAGTGCCAGGCTCTTAGACTATTTGCTCAGTGTTTCCCTGGGGTTTGACCCATGCTTGCTTGCCCGTCCTCACTCTCTCTGTCAGTTTTTTTGCAGCAGGGCAGAAAGCCTGCACACCCTCTGCTCTGTGCAGGGGATGCCGCTGGCACCTCGTGTCCTGAGGAGGAATCACGGCCTCCGGTTACAGCACAGCGACTCCCTTCACACCGCACAGCCTTGCCAAGGCCAGAGGGGCTGAACACGCAGGTGAGGCCAGAAGAGACAGGCACACAACTCCAGAGTGCTGTGGGTGGGAAGGGATGTCAAAGCCCATCCAAACACAACCATCTGCCATAGGCAGGGACACCCCCACCAGCCCAGGGTGCCCCAAGCCCCATCCACCCTGTACTTGAACCCTGCCAGGGATCCAGGGGCAGCCCCAGCTTCTCTGAGCACCCTGTGCCAGGGCCTCTCCACCCTCCCTGGGAAGGATTTGTGCCCCTCCCCCAGCTCCTCTCCCTCTGCCCTCCTGCAGCTGAAGGCCATTCCCCTGGGCCTGGCCCTCCCTGCCTTTGGCACCAGCCCCTCTCCAGCTCTCCTGGAGCCCCTCAAGGGACTCGAAGGGGCTGTGAGATCTCCCCAGAATCAGCCTTCTCTTCTCCAGGCTGGGCCAGCCCAGCTCTCCCAGCCTGGCTCCAGAGCAGAGCTGCTCCAGCCCTTGGATCATCTCTGTGGCCTCTCCTGGTGCCACTCCAACAGCTCCATGTCTTTCTTGCTCTGGGGACTCCTGAACTGGATGCTCCCCCAGAGTGCAGCAGAAGGGTAGAATCTCCTCCCACAGTGCTGATTTTGATGCAGCCCAGAATATGGTTGGCTTTCCATGTGGAAATGACAACAATGGTATCTTCTCTAGTTTAGTCTATAGTCTAAGAAACATTGAAGAGGAACCTTCCATACCCAAGTCATGCACTTGCCTCAGGGCAATGTGTCTAGAAGATTTCCTTGCTTCCCAATGTTCCCTATTCTCTTGGTGCCTGAGTTTGTGTCTTGTGGGAAGTGGTAGGTCAGTACACTGACCCTAGAAGCCAAGAGCTGCACAAGGTGCTCTGCATGGAAGCACTGAACATTTGGACCCTCCTTCCCCCAGCCTGCTGGTGTTGTTGTTCTGGTGTCCATGGCAGAGAAGGACTCTTACATCTTAGAGAATTCCACATTCCCTTTTCCTTCTCTGGATTTCTCCAATAGATTTTTAGCAAGCTCAGCTGTTGGGGGTGGGGGTGGGGATCACAGCATCCTTACATAAGCAATGGGAAGGAAAATGATCTGAATTCCCACTTTCTTCTGACTACCTGGGCACTCAGTGCCTCGTCTCAAGGAAGAAGCATTATGTCAGATAGAGGGAATGCCCCCATAACTTCTCAGGCCTGCTCAGCTGTTGTGCATAACTGGAGCTCTAAATTCTGGCATGGAATCCTAACCAGTACTGAGAAAGTTGGGAAAACTGAGCCCTGAACACTGTTTGGAGGCCAAACTTTCTTCCCCAACATATCTGACACCCCAGGTCTTACATCCTTGACCCCATCCCTGACTCCTGCTAGATGACATTCCTCCAACCCTGCCTATGCTCTGGCCAACCCACTGGGGTTCCCATCCATCCTCTCCCTTGTCTAATGCTGAACCATCTGCAACTTTCATCTCTTGGCAGTCTTTTTGTGGCAGCTGAGACTTAAAAGTAACCTGAGAGCATGATGAGGTCTCCTGGGTCAGTGTACCCAGCTACAGCTGCCTTTTAATCTGCTGGACACTTTCGATTGCTCACTCCCTGAGGTGGCATCTTCATGCTGAAAACAGCAGCACTGCTTGAACCACTGTCAGAGTGGTTGCAGGTTGGGTAGCCCAGACACAGAAAACAAAGTCTCTCACAAACAGCAGGGACCTGAAATTCTGCACACAAGAGTGTAAATAATTGGGCCCTGAGCTCCGCCTCATTAATGTTTATTTTTAACAAATGTTGGAATATTGTTCCAAAGGACTGGAAGAGGCCAACAGTGTACAAATATTTACAGAGCAGAGAATAAACTGTCAGCCTCTTAACTTGACATCAGTCCCAGATGAAATTGTGGCAAGCTGATACAAGACTTCTCAGAGACAATTAAAAGCTGTTTCTGCTCTTTAAGCATGAGCTCAGTATATAATTTTGTGGAGTTGGTTTCTAAAGGTAACAACTGACATGCTGCCCCCTTAAGTGAATTTAAGTCAGCCCAAGAGTCAGATCCTGAAATGCATCTGCTAATATGGTGTCATCCTGTGATGCTACTGCAGGAGTTTCTATGCATGGATGCCTTAATGTCCAGCTTCAAGCCCTGCACAACACAAACTACTTGTGATCTGGAAAAAAATATTTTCTTTCAAGGAAAAAGTTGTTTTTTTCAGGAAATGTATTGTAGTGGAAAAGAAAAAAAATAAGTATTTAGCGCTTAGAGCATTGAAATGGTGTTTTAACTGAGGTTTTGGCATTTTAGTATCACTAAAGGAAGATAGATTTTATGATTTCAAGAAGGAAGATGAGGATGTCATTGACAGGACAGTGGACTGTGCCCTGGAAAGCCATGACCTTGAAAATGGCCTAGGGGTCACTGGTGATAATATTAGTATAAATTGCCAAAGCGAGGGTATGTCTGTATGTGGGAATGCAATCTCACATGCAGAAACTGGGTAACACTGACTCTGAGAAGAGTGTCAAAGTTATCTGTTTATGATATTGATAAAGCTGTACTGGAAGAGTCTTGCCATTTTTAGCCTTATGAGTTTCTTTCAAGATACTGAAAAATGAAAAAACTAGAGGGTTCAGAAAAGAGCTATAGAAAAGACATTGTATCTAAAGGGCATGTTTCAGTGAGAGATTAAAGCAGGTCAATTATTTTAACTCATCCAAGGAAAGATGAAGTCACTGAACAGTGTTTATAAGTCTACATTTCTACAAGAATCTTTGATTTAGTGCAAAAACAAAGAACAGGGCTTAAGAGCTGGTGATGGAAGTGAGATGATGCCAGCTGTAATGGATGTATCCAGTTCTTCAAAACCAGCATTTCAGCCTAGGGTTGCTCATTTTTTTCCCAGAGTGTGAGCCTGGATCCCCCTTTCCACCAAATGGGTGCTACAGAGCAGTGCACAGGCAGCAGTGGATGTGATCTCTGTCCTGCAGTTGCCTCTGACTCGCAGCCAGGGTTCTGTCACTCTGTTCTGAGAAGCGAAGCCTTGCTGCACTGCCTCTTACTCAGAACTGGGCTGTGACTCTGGAAAGCATCTGCAGGACTCATAATCCTGATGCATTAGACCCCAGCAGTGATGGCTGTTGTCATTACAAAACAGGGCTTGGAGAGGGCTGGATTTGCAGGCTATTGTAAGTACTGGCTGCCCTTAGCCCAGGTATGTGACAGCATATTAAATTAAGACTGTGAATTCATGTTATGTTGCAATATAAGGCAGCAGTGGACTTCATTGGCAAGAGACACATGTAAAAGAGAATTTCATCACAACTAACAATAAGCATTTTTTCCATGCCAACAGCTGCTTAAAGGTTGTACCCAAGCACCAACCAACACAGATTGTCAAAAATAATAGAGGTCCATCCTTACTGCTGAAACTTGGCACCTTTCAAGTGCTGTGGAGACACAAAGAGTAGAAAATCAGCTGGATCTCCCCAGATGGGCATTCCTAGGGAATGACAGCAGCTGGCATTGCCTGGAGGAGAGGGCACAGTGCCCTTGGCAGACCAGGATGCTTCTCATCTCTGGGAGAAGCAGAGGATTGAATATGATATTTAAGGGTCTTTCCTTGGGTAGGGGTTGCTCTGAATAAATATTATGGATCATTACATATCTTGCCCACGTGAGGGGCAGCTCACAGTGGGGGTGTGCTGCATTCTCATGCAGCAAGTCCACATGTCAAACTTGTGACAGCCAGACCTCACCATGGCTTTTCCAGCTTCTTATGCACAGCAACAATACATGACAGGATGCAAAATGAGCTCAGTCCCTTTGCTTGATGGCCAGAGCATATGGTAGGAATCTTCTAGAGTCCAACACATAAGGCATTTGGACTCTGAATCCTATTTTCTTCTCACTCTCTTGAGCACCAGGGATTATAGGCTTAGGCAAGTCAGCTGGGGATAACAAAGCTGTGTCCAAGGGCATGAGTAGAAAATGGGGATGAAAATCTCTCCAAAACCTATTCCTCAACTCCAAAGAAAACATGAAGCAGCAGCATATAGCATCAGTTAATTCTCCTGCCACTGTTTTGGAGACTGCTGTTTACATTAATGTGCTAGCTCACATAACAGAATGTATAGCTCTTGACTCCAGCCCTAAGGACAGGAACCGCATACCGTTGGGCTCCACTCGGAAGGGGAATAGACAAAAGATGTCACTTGGGCTGCTCTGCAACTGCGGCTCCACCTGGCAGAGTACATGCTCTCAGGTCTTTGGTAAGACAGAGAATGTGCAGGACTGGCCTTGTTTGCAGACATCAGCTGTCCAAGGGAAGCTGGACAGAGCAGGACCTCCCATCCTTTGACACACGCATTCCTCAAGGTCTTCACCTCCACTTCCTAACTGCAATGAAGTCTGAAGACCAGGCCTGAGCCAGCACCGTGCCTGACTACCATGTACCCCAGCACTCCTGAGCTTGATCACAGTGAGAGCGAGGACACAGGCAAAGACATGGATACTGTTTCCAAGGGGCTGGGGATCCAGCATCCAGCAGCCATCTCTGAAGGCTCTGTTATTATCACATTGGAAGTATCTTTATACGACCCAGAGCAGCCAACAGTTGTTACAGTCTACAAAATCAAGCAGATCTACAAGATCTACCTCCCACCTGCAATGAAACTCTCCTCTGCTTTCTAATAGACCATCAGAACTGTTCCCCATGGCAGTGAACACCAAGGCTGCCTGACCCAACAATACTCTGTTTGGCCAAGCACCACACCAGGAGGATGAGCAGCAAGTACCACCATCCAAAATGGATGCATCTTCACCTGGGTTTACAACTGTAAGTCCTTTGCTCACAAGTGCAGCAGTTTCCCTGCTAAACCTCATGTGGGTGGAATGTCACAAAGCATCCAGTGTTTTTATATCAAACAATCTTCTCGAGGATCTCCTACCGCCCTCATGGTGATAAGAGAGGAAAGGCTGCTCAGAGACTGATGCTATCTGCCTGGTTGTAAGCCACAAGCTTGACATATGCAACTGTGTTTCCTCTTACAACTGGAAATAATTTATTCTGAAATAGCAGCATTATGGACATTTGGGAATGGCCCCTAAGGACATGTGTCACAGTATGTCAAATGCATGGGTGATCATGTTCATGAGCTTTTGCTTTCTGCTATCAAATTGCCAGGGCAATAGCTGGGAACATCTGTGAGACCTGTGGAGCTGCTGTGAGATAGTATCAGAGAACTTCCAGAGAATATGAAAGTCCTATTAGTTCAGGGGCTGATAGATGGAGGTTCCATGCTGTCCAGTTGTTCCATGCTGTTCTCAGCACATCCAAACTGTGGTAGCAGACAGGACCAATGCAACAGAAGGCCTCAGGGGATATATGACACATTTCCCCATACAGCCTGTCTGTGGCATCAACATAAACCTTGAGGCTTATGCACTAGACCTTGCTGGGAGCAGCAGGAGCAGACAACCTGTGCAGAGGATATCCATGATCAGAGAATCCCCTGAATTAAACCCAGACCCTTGTCAGTCTAATCCTGACCTCAGTGAAACTCGTACAGGCATGCATAAGTCCACAGGGATGAGGATGAGCCAGACTGAAGGACAGGGGGACCACACATCAGCTACAGCAGCAGAATCACAGACTCATCTGTGCATGGTGAACAGGGTTGGGATTTGATGAGTTCACGCTTGGAGCAGGACAGTGTGTAACTTTGCACCACCTCAATTCCCTTGACCCAAATCTGCCTAAAATTTAGTTTATCTGAAAGTAGGCTGTAAACTGTATCTGTCTGCATCCACCACAGTAACCAATGAATTGCTGTGGGCATTACACATTGCTCATCTTCCATGGAGGCAAGATCCTCCAGGAGACATGCTTAGTCTGTGCAACCACCCCAATATTAGCCCTAGAGAACATCCCTGAACTACATGCTGCATACACTGTGATAGCTGGTGTCTCTGCTTCCTTTCCAGCTTGTGGACCTGCAGAGTTGCCTTCCCTGTCTCATCATACAGGATGAGCTGGGAAAGGGACTTACAGGACAGAAATGAAAGCAGATGTGCAGAGAGCACAGGAGATTCAACTAGGGATTTAAACTGGGTTGTAATCACTTACAAAACCTGGGAGAGTAGTGCCTGGACAAGACAGCTGTAGCTTGCATGAAGATCAGGATCCAGGACTCCTTAGGATGCTTATGTTTTGGATTTGGAATATTGTGAGCATCATAACATATTAATTATGGACACTACATGGAATGAGGAGCCACCATCCTTCCCACCACAGCTATGGACTACATCTTGAGGTATAGTTCAATCTCCACCCATTGGGCATTTATGCTGTCTTCTTTTGCTTGCTTTGATGCCAACTCCACAGCTCTGGGGTATCAGTTCCCTTCTCCTAAATCCTCTTTAACTGCTGCCCCCTCTCTGCTGTGCATGGCCATGATGGCTCCAGGCCTCCTGCCTCCCTGTCCTTGAGGCTCCTTTCATGCTTCCATGTCCCTTTTCCAAGATGAAAAAAGGCCAAAAGTTTTCTCTCAAAATGGAATCAAATATCACAAAACGGTTCTTAAAATATCATCTCTCACTGGAGAAGGGTGAGTTTTCTAATTAGAAAAGACATGTCAGAGCCTCATGGTGATTGAGTTAGGTTGGAAAACAGCCAAGGACTTTCACCATGCATCAATTCAACTCATAGGAAAAACCTCACGAAGCATCATGGGTGATGTAGTCCAAACTCAGAATGCTGTCCCAGTCAGGATGACCACAACAGGAGTTTCTAAAACTACAAGTCCAATGAGTCACCCCTGTGGCATCCCTAGGTCAAACTGCCTGGCTTTTAGCCAGATTTCCACTTAAATAACGTGGGCTGAGATTTTTCACTGGAAAGTAAATAGTTTTCCAGAAAAAAAAAAAAAAGTCTGATTTATGAGAAGCCTTGTCTGAGCACTGCAATAACCTCCATGCTCCTCTTAGGGCTGCACACCCCTGGGGCATGACCTGTGTAGCCTGGGCTGTGCATCCACGCTCCCAGCAGCTTCTGGATGGATGGCTGTGTGTTTGCTGTGATGCAGCCCCATCTCTGCTCTCCCACAGACCATGTTTCACAGTGCTGAAGGTACAGTGCTTCCAGAAGCTGCTTTTCACCAAGGCAAGGAGGCTGGGGGATTTCCCCCTACACTCCATGGGAGCTGTGTAAAATCCAGCCTCTTAAACTACTGCTCATTAGCAATGTGCTTTGTTATCAGGCAAGGCTAATTGCTGAAACCATTTCCCATTCATAAGTGTTCAGCTTTGCAGAAAACCAGGAAGGCTCTTGCCCACAGTGTTAATTCCTTTGATGATAAAGTTCTGGACGTGCCATATCAGCCCTCAACCTGCCTACGCCAGGAAACCTTTATTTAGCATCAACATTTATCATTGCTAAATGTATAAATAATACCATTAGCCACTCTGAGCAGAGATAAAATTAGCAGTGTAAACAGAGAAAGTGAGTGACCTTAGTGGAGAACCATTGTTGATTTTGACCCAACACCTACCAGTATGATTAGTCACAGCAGAACTGCTCAGTGAAAGGGGCCATTGGGGCTTGTTTGGAAATTAGAGACTTGCACTGTTTATTTTATGGAACAGATCTAATTCCTGCTGAGCTTCTCTATAAGCACCGGGTCATGGCCTCACCTCCGCTCCTCCGGACTGCGGCTCCCCAGAGGCTCATCAGCTGGGCACGTAGCACTCAGAGACCTGGACTGTCCTCCAGAGCAGCCAGAGGGGATGTCCTTCCTGACTGTCCTGCCTGTCCACACCAGAGAGCAAGGGTAAGAGGTGCCACTCAAACATTGGCACATGAATCCAAGGCATTTCTAGAGGCTTCTTTCTCTTCATACCCTGGCAATTTTCGACAATGGTGTGGTGTGTGTGATGTCCCTTCTCTTCTGTTCCCCTGAGTTTCTATACTGCAGGCACTCAGTGGACACTTGTCCAAGTCATGAGGAGAGCAGGAGCCAGTATGACTCAGGGACGATTTCTCTTGTGGGAAGTAGGAAAACCCAGGACTGCTGCATGGGCAGCCACTGGAGATGGATGTTAAAGCAATTAGCACTCAGTGCACACTAGTTGTGTGCTCACACACTGCTCGTGCATGTGCTAAGCTGTCAAAGAGCAAAATAAATAGAGAAATCCCAGGGAAGGGCTTCACTTGGTCTACAGTTACTCTGTTGTTCTGAAATGGTTGCTAAAGTGTAGCTGTGGAAAGTTGAGATGAAATCATAGAAAAATCATATCAACTTCACATTTCATAATTATTTTATAAATGGTGACTGAGGCCCACCTCCTGAAGTGTCTCCAATGGCATACAGCCCTGAGCACTGGCAATGTTTGGCATCCAAGAGCCTTAAAATCCTGGAAGGATATGCTATCTAATTGTAGTAATGAGACTTAATTAGCTTCATGGGGCTGTGTCCATGGCCTCAGTGCAGCGGTCCCCCATTGTGGTCACTGAGGGACATCTGACAGAAGGATCTCTTGGGACTACAGCTCAAAAATGAGTGACAGAAGAGTCATTGCAGCCATCAGGCATCTCATGGCCTCTAATGGATGCTGGTTGCAGTCTTGCAGAATCCTGATGTCAACACTGCTGGCAAAGAAGTTTGAACTTACATTCTAATATCCACTAATTGGCCATCAGGCCACAGGCATCAATTAGTTTATAAAACATGATTCACCAGTCCTGGGCAAGTAATCTCCAGGTGTTTCATGCTGACACAAAGCAACAGGGTCCTCAAGTTCACCTGCTAATCTTCCCAACACCAAGCCAGGCTCCAGAGGCTGAACAAAATCACAGCACCCACAGATTTGGACCTTCAGGATCATACATAATTTCCTAACACCCAGCATCAAAGAATATTGCCTCAACCCCAGCACTGGGTCCTGGTCTCTGTGTTAGCCTGTCCAGCTGGCTGGGAGCAAGCTAACATGTGTGAGTGCAGTGACACCACTACCTACCATAGCCTTGTTCTCTGAAACATCTCACCCCTCCCCCCTGCCCCAGCTCTGTTTTTCTCTCTCCCACTTAAGAGGTTGGTAGGTAACAAATCCTGATTAATGCATACAATAAATCACAGCCATCTCACCCAGGTGTGTCATGTGTGAAGTGTGACATGCATGTTCTGTTCAACATATTCATCAATGACCTGGATGAAAGGACAGGGTGTACCCTCAGCAGGTTTGCTGATGACACAAAACTGGGAGGAGTGTCTGACACACTGCAAGGCCGTGCTGACACACCCCAAGATCTGGACCGGATGGAGAGCTGGGCAGAGAAGCTAAATTAAATTCAACAAGGGCAACTGTAGGGTCTTCCACTTCTGGAGGAATAACCCCAGGCACCAGTTAGGGGTAATCTCCTGGGAAGTAGTGCTGTGGAGGAGGACCTGGGAGTGCTGGACAAGCAGTTCTCCATGACCAGCAATGTGCCAAGAGGCCAGTGGAACTTGGGGGCACTGAGAAGAACATGGCCAGCAGGTCAAGGGAGGTTCTGTTCTCCTCTTCTGTTTTGCCCTGCTCTGCTGATGTCACAGGTGGAGTTGGGTGTCCCTTAATTCAAGAAAAACAGGGAACTGCTGGAGAGAGTCCAGCAGAGGGTATGAGGATGATGAGGGGTCTGGAACATCTCTGCTGTGAGGAACGGCTGAGGAACCTGGGACAGTTTAGCCTGGAGAAGACTGAGAGTAGATATGATAAACACTCTAAAGGCAGAGTGCCTAGAGGATAGGATCAGACTCTTCTCAGTGGTGCCCAGCATCAGGACAAGGGGCAACAAGCACAAATAGGAACATGGGAAGGTCCATCCCAATATGAGGAAAAACTTCACTCTGGGGGTGACCAAGGACTCATACCCACTGTCAAAGAGGTTGGGGAGTCTGCTTCTCTGGGGACATCCCAAACTCACCTGGACATGATCCCATGCAACCTGCTCAAGGTGATGCTGCTTTAGCAGGGGGTTGGACTGGGTGATCTCCAAAGGTCCCTGCCAAACACCACTGTCCTGTGGGTCTGTGATTCTGTGATACTCTACACTTTCAGGTTGGGTGGGGTTGGTGTGCTTGACACCAGGTTTATGGAGTCAGACAGTTACATCCTCTAGTGCTGCTCTGGTCAAACTGGATCAACTGCCAGCAGAGCTGAGCAGAGTGGTCCCCTAGCAAAAGCTGAAACCCATGCAAAGGGTTGACTCTCCTAGGGAAAGCTATTAATAGAAACAAAGAAACATTGGTTGGAGGGACTTCAGGAGGGAGTCTAGCCCAAAATCCTCATTGAGTTGGAAGAGACATAGCCAGTCAAATGACAGCTGATTTGGGGAGTTCACAGCTAAACAAGAGTGATGTGTCTCCAGAAAGCTGACGTGGATCTGTTACTTGATTTACTACAATTTAATCAAGCTTATCATTAGGTTAATTGGATGATCTGATGTAGAATAAGATGCACTGGAACAAGTCAACCAGGGCTGTGGGAGGAGTTCTACCATTGCCAACTCAAAAATCAATGCAAAACATTTGCCAAAAATACGTGCTCTACAAGTACTCACTTGGGAAAAGGCTCTGGCCTAGTCTATGCAGGAAGACAAGCCAGATGATGGCCCTTCTTGGATTAACCAGCAGTGAGTCTCAGACCCCCTTTTCCAACCATTACTCTGGCTTTTCTCAGTTACCTAGTTCAACTATTAATATACATTATATAGGCACTGGTGAGGTTTGATGGTTCCCTGCCTTGCTGTTAGGATTTAGAGATATCTCACTGTCAATAAACAAGAGTTTATTGAAGCTCTTGAAAATATAGAAAATTTACCTGGAAATTTCCATGGAAAGAAATCATGGAAAATTTACCTGTTGTCCTACTATTTTCCTACTAACTTTGAAGATGAGCATGAAGTCTGGTTTCTGTGCAGTAATTTTCTTCCCACGAGCAAGGTGAACATCCAGACCTCAGGGAGAAGGGACACAGTTTGTCCAGCTCCCCAGGAACCACAGAGCTTCACTGACTATCAAAAACTTCAGAGAAACAAGGACAATGCGCTGATACCCACCTCAGGTTACCAGGAGAAACCGCTGGGGAAAGCAGGATTCTTCACCCCACTGCTCTGAAGCTAACCTCCTCCTGCCCTTCACCCAGCTTTTCCATGGCAGAGCTGCCCTTCATCCTCAACCTACTTGCTCCCCTTCCAGGGGAAAGGTTCTCCAATCATGTCACCCATGTGTGGGCAGACCCTCGTCAGGCCCCTCATGAGGTCCACCCTGGACTTTGTCTGTGTGCCTCTCTGTCTGCTACAACAGCTGCCTGCAGACTGGTGTTGGAGAAGGCTCATGGGCTAACTGCAAGTACACACTGGCCAGCCCAGCTCACAGCCTGATGGTCAGAGCTGCCTCGGGACATGTAAGCCAGCTCTGATGCACGTACGTGTCACAGCAGTTCTTCTGCTGTGCTGCTGATTGGCGTGTTTAACCCAGACTAAAAGATACCTGTGCCATATGCTCCGCGGTGCTTTCCTGGCACTTCCACCTGCCAGGTGCTGGCAAGCACCACAGGCTCGCAGAGCCCTGCCAGAGCCCGCAGGCAGGTCGCAGAGTGCTAAGGCAGCTTGCAGTGAGCTGCAGCATCCTCAGGAGGGAGAGCAAACCACTTTATCACCCTCCTCTGTGATCTCCCGTTTGCTCCCTGCCTGAGTTCCCAGCAGCTGCCCTCAGCTCTGGCCCTAGCAGGCATGTTGTCCTTTCCTCAAGGGCCTTCCCTAGGTTTGGATCTCCTTGTGAAGCCTGGCAAGCTGGGACGCACATTCTCGAAATCCCAGGCAGGCCACAGACGCCGACACTCAGTGCCACCTGGGATTTCCTTCTCTGCCATTCACAAACTGTCACCTCCATGCCAAGAAACGGGGCTCTCCTCAGAGGCCATCACATCTGCTGACACGGTGGGCTGAGCCCGGTTACCAGCAGAGTAGCAAAACTGCTTTGCCTGGAAAACAGGCCATGGTGAGTTAGACAGTCACAAAAGAGACCATTTTTAAAGGGGGAGCAGAAGCAGGAAAGGGTGTGGTGGTAGAGATATACCCCTGTGTGGACACCCTACAGCCACAGTGGGGGGAACTGAGGTAGCCATAAAGGTGATACAGGCACCCCTCTCCAAGGTGCAAGGCTGTCCTCAACACCATGCCACTCAGCTCCAGAAGGTCTTGGTGGCACTCACAACATGGCAATGAGACAGAGAAGAGGATTGATGTGCTCAGACACTGCAGTGTGCAAGGGTCAGTGCTGATGAAGAGGAGCAGTTACATCCCCTGCCTTGCATCAACACCAGTTCTGCTTCCTCCTGAGCAGTTCACCCCCTCCTGAGCCTGCACCCCGAGCAGGGCACCCACATCCCACCCAGGTCTCACCCCTCTGCAGCAAGGCTGCAGCTATCAGCACCCACCAGCAGACACAGCTCAGCTGTGCATTGCAAGCCACCGCTGTGCTGATGGGGATCTTGCAGAGCTGCCAGTTGCATTCCAGCTCGTTATGTTTTAATTTAGTCAATCCATACGCTGCCTATTGTGAGGATATCAGTGCTGAGGAGCAAAATCCAAATCCAGAACATTGCAGAACCAAACTGCCAAAATGCAGAGACAGAGAGACAAAGTAAATCTGTCATAAGGCAGTCCTGACAGACCTCCCACCCTGAGAGGAGCCAGTTCCCAATTAGCACGAAGAACTTGGGCAAAGAGGAGGAATGGATTAAAAAACAAATGAAAGGGACCAAAAATGGTCAAGAAAAGGCCAGTGGAAATACTCAGGTCAGCGCTGTGCCACGTAGCACAGGGGGTGTCTCTCTGTGCTTTGGAGCTCTCCCTCAGCATGGACCTGCCCCAAACCCATCCCAGCAAAGGGGCTGAGGGTCTGTCCCTGCCTGGCATGCGGGACACAGGTCTTAACCATGATGGCAGCTAGAGTTGAGGGGAGAAGGTGGGTCCAGGGTGAGGTTGTGTGGGTTGTGGGGTGGCAGTGATGTAATGGGAGCCCATAGGCGCAGTAATGCTACTCCAGTTGAGCCTGTAGATCTGGAGGCCAAAGGGATGTTGGGTCTGACCTACATGGTGCAGTGCTCCTCAGTGACTCCCTCCTTGCACCAGGCTCAGATAGCACATTAAGAGCCATCTCCCATAGGAGGGCTTCTCAGCCCTGATCTCAATCACATCCAGTACCATGGCTTGCACTGATGTTGTGATAAAATAGTTTGCAACTCCCTTTGAAGCCTTTGGGCTCCAAGGTCAGTCCACATTTGCTGGCCACCTCAGTAGGGATACTTAGGATGCTGTCTGGAGAAGGAGCTGACATCCACATGCTGCAGTCCCTGGTGAGTGGTGAGAGGTGGATTCCAGCTCCCCTACAAGGATCTGGGAACGCCACAACAAGGCTTAGCCTCACCCTGACTCCTGGGTCATAGGCAGTTTGTGTGAACCCTACATCAGTTCTCCAGTGCCAGGGCATATTGGAGAGCTCAGTCAAGAAGAAGGGCTGGAGGAAAAATGGGGTCACCAACTGCCATCATATAAGCTTCTGAAACCATCACGCCCTCCCTGGCTGCCCTCTGGTCTACCTCACCTTTGTCTTTTTCCTGGTGGTCTTGTCCTGCTCCTGACTCTCCCACCACATGCGCCTTTCCCCAGGTACCCTTTGGCTTTGTTTCTGGGGAGGGTACTTCTGTGTCTGCACTCTTGCATCTCCTGTGACAAATTCATCCTGTTATGTAAGGGCCTGAAAACCACGTTTGCTCAAGCGCCTCTGAGATAGCACCGTGCCAGGGGCTGTGCTGCGACTCCAGCACACAAAGCCTGTGGCCTCTCTCATTGGGCACCATCCACGCTGCAGCCCCAGCCCCTGGCACTCCTGCACTGCCAGCTCCTGAGCCCTGTGTCAGGATGCTGCCGTGGCCCTGGCCACCAGGACGGGTGACAGGCACCCTGCCCCCCTTGGGCTGCTGGTGCTGGGGCGCTGCAGCACTGGACTCGCACTTCTCCTAATTCCTCTGCTGTCACCAAGCTGCTCAGAAGCCAGTGGGAGAAGGCTTTACTGGTCAGCCCATGCCACGGGTGACACACAGCCTGGTGCTCTGACTCTGTTCAGTTGGGTGCTGGAGGGAAAATAACTCTACAGTGACCTGTTGTACTCATTACGGGGACAGATGTGGTCATTTTGCTGTCTTTTTAAGAAAAATGGAATTGCACTTAACTACTGATTTCCCCACCACCACTTTTAAATGTATTGTATGCTGCAGTATCTATGTGATTCCAGACCAATCTGGACACGTTCCTGTGTGGTCTACTCTAGATGATCCTGCTCGGGCAGGGGCTTGGACTGGATGGTCTTTCGAGGTCTCTTCCACCTCCCAATATTCTGTGATTCTGTGTGATTCTGTGATACTGCATGTGTAATGTGCAGCCTTTGCTTTGCTTTACCTAATCACAAAATGTCAGAATAAAGTAAGGTTGTGTAATTAATAAAGCTGGTTCCTATAGAAAAATTAGAACTGTCTCACGAAGCACACACACACACACACACACACACACACAGGACTGAGCTAAACTGCACGGGCAGGTTCAAATGGAATTTCCTGCATTGCACCTTCACATCACTGTCCTTTGTGTTTCTAAAATATCTGTGATGCACCTGACAGCACAGGACCTGTCAGTAAACCCAGAAGCACTGTTGCAGGTCTGCATTAGGACAGGAAAATCTTCCCTTCCTGTCTCGACACCAGCTGATCCAGCTATTTGCCTATTTGAGGGACTTTTGAAAGCCCACACAATTTTTTTTTCAGGGATCCTTCTTTGCCCTCTGCTTTTACACGCTCAGAGAACATTAATACAACCTTTGTGCAAATGGCTCCAAGGCCATGCTGTCCCACTGCCATTGGTGGCCAGCCCTTGATTCCTACAGATCTGTTACTCACAAACCCTGCATAAGCACAAAAGCCCCATTCTGGCTGGGGCTTTACAGTTGTTGCAAATGCCAACTGTGACCTGTTCATCTTTCCATCCTTGAAAAATCAAATCTCCCCCCTCAGACACCAAAACAAGGACTTGGAATGAACACCAGCTGTAACTGATGGGTCCTGCACGAACTGCATGTTTGTCCCATGTGCTATAGAATCTGTCTGGGTTGTTGGGGGGAGGCTATGGCTAACAGAAATAGTCAGAATTCAAGAGTGATTTGCATGCAATTCTTTAGCCAAAAAGCTGACACCACTAATTTTTCCAAATTCCATTCAAGTTCTTTCTTCAGCAGTGAATATACCCATGTCAAAGACAGGAAAAACAGGGGAAAGGTATGAAAGCCTGACTCCAGAAGGTCCGTTACAGTCATGGATAACTCTCCCACATAATCCATCCACTGGTGAAGATGACACTTTGTAGGACCAAACTCTTCATGTGTCACACTGGTGAGCATCATCAACTCCTGTCCCTGGGTCTCCCTTATAATTCCTTGGAGAGCAAAGAGCAAGCACTAGCTCTTCCTGTCCTCTTAAAAATAATATTACACAACCCACTTGTAAAGAATGATAGCCTTTCTTACAGCCATTCTGAAACCGAATATTTTATAACGGATAAAATGATCACAGCAAATTCCAAGAACAGCCAAGGAGCTCAAAATGATCCGATCATGTTTCCAACCACGAGACCTTTGGAAAGAGCCCCAGAAAGCGGGGGAAACACATTCATTTTATGTTTTAATATTCAACAAACAGAGCAGGCTCTGCAGAGTGGCAGCGTCCAGTTGAAAGTGTCAAGAAGTTTATTTTTCTTCAAACCTGCGACGAGGCTGAGTTTGGGACTCTCTGTTTAGCTTTTCAGCCTGTAGTTACATTGTGTAAACAGTTTATTTAACATCATTTTTGGCACTTCTTCAGTAAACCCACCATAATAATCCTACTGGCAGACCAAACAGATCACAGATTAGCAGACAAAGCTGCTGTAAAACACCAAATTACCCATCCCCTGCTTTCCTGTTTTTGTGAGATGTGAAGTCCTGTACTTAGTGGTGTTTACGCCTGGTTCCGTGGCTGCACCACCAGGTCACGGAGCTGCTGCTGTTAACACAGCGCCTCGGCCTGCAGCTGCACTGCGGCCTGGAAGCGGCGCGGGGGGGGGAGGATTTTTTTCGGCCCTTTTAGAAGCTCATAAAACGTGCTGGGCTGCTGGCTGTTGCTTAACAGGGAAGGTATGCTGGCTTGATCCAGATTGGAAGAGACTCTAGACTAATGCTGAAGTCACCTATTGCTTACATTTCATTTTAATGTGCTTGAGTTCAATAAAAGTTTATCATCTCCATTAAAACGGTGCCTATTGGAACTGATTTAATCTCGTTAGCACAGAAAAACCACATGAAAGGAATCAAGTTCATGGACAGGATTGCACACAGTTACTTTTGGGGCAGAAATTACATAAAAGCAATGGATAATCAGCCAGACCCACAGTGCCTGTCACCTGCATTACTCACATATTTATGCCAATGCACTGTGCTCAGGAAGGTGCTGGGCATGAGCCATATCGCAGCGGGACGGAGAGCCGGCCAAGCACAGGAGTAATCAGCTGCTTAATGTCACAGCATCAACACTCTCCTAAAGAGCCTATGAATTGTGTTACATTTGAACAAACAAATGTCATGTGTAGGGGTGCTGGTCAAATGTCTACTGGCAACAGGACAGTGCAGCTGTAAATCTTGCCTTCAGTGTCACCTTGCTTTCAGCACAGAGATTCACTGCCTTTCTCGAGGGAAATGCCAGCTCCTGCCAGCCCAGCTGCCCAGCAAGTATCCTCAGTGCAGATGATGGGCCAATAATGTGCTGTTATGGTGTGCATGAGTGCAAGGGGATGCAGCAATGGGATTTCAGGTGGGACCTTATCTCTGAGCTTCAGCTGGTCACGTTGGGTTGTCCACCAGGCATTGCCAACACTGCCCCTGTGATACCCTTGAGCAAAAAGGGTTGGTGGTTTCCCAGAGCCTCACCTCAGCTGGGCAGTGGGCACAGCACTGTGGAGGCAGAGGTCTGCTCACGTAGATGCCCTGAGCCTGCAGCCACAGATTGTCCTCCTGGTATGGGGGACCATGAAGAAAGGCACTGCCGGGACTCTGCCCTTATACTGACTCCATCCATGATGGAGCATCCTGTTCCCATGCAGATGGGGCAGACTATGGAGAGGAATATGGGAAGGTAGAAAAACAGCTGGGAGAAATGTGAAACCTGCCCTCCCCTGACCTCCTCAGGAGAGTCTGCTGCAGCAAACGCCCACCTCTCCTAGGACCCCCCAGCTCAAGCATCTTGCTGGGAGCAGCCATCCCCTCCTGCTGGCCTGGGGCAGCCTGGCCTTGCAGACCCCTGCTCAGCAGGATGACTTTACTGAGCTGCTGCCTGCTGCTGCCTGCAGAGCTGCAGTTTTCTGACAAGGGCTCTCAGAAGAACAGGAAATCTCTTGGTGTCTGGCCAGTGTCAACACCGCACACCTCTGTCTCCCAGTTCCCCCAGTGCGTAGGCAGAAGGAAGAGAGGTTACCTCCTCTCCAGTGTTTTTCTCAAGAGCATCTGCTCTTCCCTGTAAAGTATCTGCAGAACTGTCATCAGTCTGGATTCCTCGCTGCTGCCAGCTGACCAATGCCACGATGTGTAAAATACTACCTTTTCCTTCTGCCAATGGTCAGATAATTTTTGTAGCATTTCATTTGGAACAGCCCCAGATTTTGGACTTCCAGGCTGATACCTCGAGCTGTGTCTGCCCTAGCTTCTGGCTGACTCCAGCACCAGGGTGTAAAGCACATCTGTTACTCAAAGCTCTCTGTGCCACAAGCCCCATATGTCCAACAGATTCACGTCCCCACAGCCTGCCTATGCAGCCAGGTTTTCCTGCAAGAGCTAAATGCCAGGCAGATGGGGAGAGCAGTGGGCAGAGGGGCAGGACCAGGGCAGGACCAGGGCAGCTGAACCCCTCTGCTGTGGAGCTTCTATTTGAAACCACACTGATTCACTTCTCCAAGCAGAGGTGTTCAAGGGTAACTTTCACAAACATATGCCCAAAAGCCCACCTTGATCTCTAAGCATCCTTTACACCTGAACAAATGCACATCTCCCACACTCCCTGATGCCCTCCCCTGCACCCACACTGATCTGCTCACTCCCTGCCTGCAGGATGCCCTTGAGGCCTAGAGACATACAGATGAAGAAATGCAAAGCTGCCACATTTAACCAAACTATTTGTTCTACAGAAACCTGGAGAGAAAGTGCTAATAGCACATGGGGTGAGATAAAGGTCTGGGGTCAGGGGAGTCCTGCCAGCTCAGCACGCATCAGAGCTGGGGAGGCTGTAACCCAGGAGGGACCCGTTGGCCACACAATCTTCAGAGAGTTTGTTGAACCCTAGTGAGCTCCCTAGGGTGATATGGGTCTGCCAGGGTAGATTCCTCAGGTACTTGTGTCCTCCTTGGCCCCTACAGAATAAACCCAACAGGATTTGCAGTGGGATCTGCCCTGTGGCAACCCTACAACAGAGCACTGTAACCTTCCTCATCCTCACTGCCTCCTGTGCTGCTGTCTTACTCCTCCAAGTGACAGGGCAGGAGCAGGCTCTGGCAGCCTGCCATGTGGCAAATTGGCACATGTATTCAGGGACCTCAAACTCTGGGTCATCTTGGAAGCATGGTGGTGACCCAGAACAGATAGAAAGATCTGCAATTGGTGAATATATATATAGGCATATATGTACATATATATGCACATACCTATACATGCAGACACACAGACTCAAGAGAGTATATTCCATCTGGAAGGCCTACAGCTCACCAGTTACTAATTGCTACATCACCATCTCATTTTGGGCATAGCACAGGTCACCAAGCCCCAGCACCACTTTTCAGCTGGAGGGAAAAGGTTTTTCCTCAGGTGAGCACAGAGCTCAGCCTGGGGCACAGGCAGCCCATCATGCCAATGTGGAGGAAAGTGGACCCCATCCTTCAGCTGTGACAACACCCAAAGATTCCATTCAGGCAACAGTAAGAAATGGAACTGGGAGACATCTGGGGTGAAAAAAGAAAGATTTGAAGGAGCATTTACAGTTTAAGTGATGACTGAGAGGGGACACGATAGCAGCTGGCACACGTCTGACAGATGTAGGTACTAATGAGAGAGATGAGTTACACACAACAGAGATGAACAGCACAAAGCTCATGTAGAGGAATGGGAAGGAAGACTTCATGGTAATGTCATGTGGATGGGATAAACAGCAACCACTGTTGTCATCCTGGAATGTGGTGAACACTGCAACCCTGGAGATTTGGGGAGATTTACTTAGATATTGCCCAGAAAGAGGCAGAAAACCTGGCTTCCTGATCCCCAGAAGGAATCTGGGAGGGAAGAGGATCTGCCATGCCAGCACATCTGCACTAACCTCTGCAGGAGAAGGAGACATTCCACATTCAGAACAAGGGTGACACAAGAACTGCTGCCTTTATATTGACTAGAAATGCACTTGTGATGAACATCAGAGGTTTCTAATCGTTACCAGTTCCAGCCAGCCTATGGAAACAAGAGCAAACACAGGGGCAGCCAGAGGCCTCAGCTCCCTATGCTCACCAGGTCACAGCAGCAGCAACCCGCTCTCCTGCTGCCTGCACAGCCCATTGCCTCAATGCCAGACAATGTTGTGAGTTCCATGCAGGATCCACAACCATCCTGCCTGTCCACTGGAGCACGTACAAGGCTGTATGATGACACAAGGCCTTACCTCTGCTTTTGCTCTTCATTGGTTTCCAGCTACAAAACCCACTGCTCGTGTCACCAGCTGGGCTCAAGTCACTGTCTTGGTGGCCATTTGCACAGAGGAGGTGGGATGAACCTCCAAGACTAAACATACCAATGGTCCTGTCAACTGGCCAGGAAAACCATTAATTAGTGTGTAGGTCTCCTCCCCAGTCACCACTCACCCATTGAGTCACATACTGGAGGTCCCAACCACAGAAAACCTCTCCCCCTGGTGCAATTCACTGATGGCTGCTATGGGGCTAAGAGGAGGCTGCAGGGGTGTCACACAGCTTGGCCAACACACCTCACAGTCACAGAGCTGAAACAGGAGAGCTCTAACAGTAACACAGGTGCTCGTGCTGGAGCTTTTGTTTGAAGACACTGGAGCTCCTCACAAGGGCCTGGCTGTCAGAGGAGACCTGTGTGCAGATTTCACTCATTCAGTGACAGAAACCAGCCACAATTAATTTGCATTCATGCTCCACTTCTGATATGTGCAAAAGATTTTGGGTCATTTGGACATAAGGGGATTGTTGTGACCCATTGTCCTCAGAAACATTTGCAAAAAAAAAAAAAGCCCTTTCTCATCATCATCATCCTGTGGTCAAAGGGGTCTGAAGCAGGATTTACCCAGCACTAAAAATCTCACTGGAAATGGGGAAGTTCACAGAGGATTTGAGCAAGATTTGCCCCCTTTCCAATGACTGCCTGCATACACCACTTCAGAGGGAATGAACAAGCATGAAATTCAATTATACAGGCACCCACTTAAACACTTGAACCAGAACTGCTTCCCTTAATCTTTATGTTGAGGACAGGGTAAGACTGCAAAGCCACTCCCGGCACGACAGCACTTTATTTCATCTGCAGTTCTGGTAAGATACACAATTCACTTAACTGAAGAGCAGGGATTCTGAGCTGTGTGCTCCTAACTCTTTTTGTAAGCAACACAGACTAGCAGCACTGCCCATCACTGTCAGACCCCCCTTAGAAAGTCAAATGGTAACAGCAAATAGCCATGGGCTGGCTGAGTCAGAAGTCTTTGTAAAGGTTCCATAAGCACCAACACATGTGATGATCCTGCAGGCAGCAGCAACGGGGTGATCTGAGAAGAGGGGAAAGCACTGAACATCCAACCTTCCCATGGTGGGCACAGTGGTATCTCTGAGGTCTTGTGCAACACACCCCTATCCAGAGGAGACCTTTCCTTCCCCCTGTCCCACAAACAGGCATCTTGGATCTACAGCAAACCACTGCTCACTTGATTGAAGACCCGTTGCTGTCTTCTGGACCTAGATTTCATTCGTACAGCAAAAAGCAGAGCTGTGTGAGCCCTTATCAGAGGCATCAGCCCCCTGCCAAAGATCTGCAATGCTGTGGCATTCAAGGAAGTGACTGAGTCTTGGACAGGCCCAGAAAATGTTAGGCAGACCAACATGCTGGATAATTAAACTGTGTTTCTCAGTTTTTTCAAGGATACAAGTGTAAATTGCTCTGCTGTGATAAAGTGGAAATTATGAACCCTTTAAAGATGGCAGATATGTTTGAAGCTGCTCAAAATGGTCTTTCTGACATGATTTAACAGTTCATAGCACTTACTGCTGTGAAACACCCACAAAACAATGCATTATCCTTTAGGCTGCTCTAAGTAGCAGTGCACAGAGCCTTAATTTGATTAAAATAATACTCTTTCCTTTCACATCTGCCTCAGATTGCAAATCACTGGGGCAAGTCCCAAGATCTGCTAGCACATGGCAGGGAAAATGATGGCAGGGGCTGTGGGCAGGGTCTCCATCAGCCATACTCCTGCCATGGCAGAGGAAGCACCTCAATGTGTATCGACTGCATCATATCCCACCTATGAGGTCCAACATCATTAAACCAGGGTGAAATGGGTAATAGATCAGGCCAGGTTCCATTTTGTTACAGTGTTTACAAACTAGAAAAGTCTTATTTTGGATGTCTTTAACTCACTGTAAAACCCCCTAAGACTCTTTGATAATGAGCTTCATGCATTCCCTGCTGAAAGCACTCCTGGGACATCGTCTGGGAGCTTCACACAAAGTAGTGTGGTCCTGTGCCCTTGAGGGCATTGATAAAGCAGACATAACATAGACCTCTTAACTTTTATTGCCAGATTGTTTTTCTAAGATCCTAGGGTCCTGGGGTCTCCCACCTGGGGTGGGAGACCCCAGGACCCTAGGATCTTAGAAAAGCAATCTGGCTGTCATACAACAGTGTTCTGATGGCGATTCAGTGAATACTGGAGGTCTTTTAAGCTGCAATCTTGTGAGAACTTTTTGTAGTCAAATTCCACAGAGGAGGGATTGGAGACATGCTGGAGTGCAGAGTTCTGAAGTGTGTGGCAGGACTTTTCTCCAGTGTTGCTGTGCTGAGGTGCTTCTTAAAATCACGGACTGGTTTGGGTTGGAAAGGACCTCACCTAGTCCCAAGCCCCTACTATGGGCAGGTACACCCTCCACCAGCCCAGGGTGCCCAGAGCCCCATCCAACCTCACCTTGAATGTTGCCAGGGATGAAGGGGCAGCCACAACTTCTCTGGGCATCTTGTACCAGGGCTTTCCCTCTCCACCCCTCCCCTCCCCGGGAGGGATTTCTGCCTTACATCTAATCTAAATTCACCCTTTTTCCATTTAAACACTTTGCTCCTTGTCCTGTCACTACAGTCCCAGATAAAGAGTCCCTCCCCATCTTTCCTGTAGACCTCCTTACTGGAAGGTGCTCTAAGGTCTCCCTGGAGCCTTCTCCAGACCAGACAAGCCCAACTCCCTCAGCCTGTCTTCACAGGAATGATGCTCGAGCCCTTGGAGCATCTGGGTGTCTTCCTCTGTACCTCTGTATCCTTCTTATGTTGGGGACCCTCAAGCTAGATGCAGCACTTTAGGGAGGTCTCACCAGAGTAGAGAAGATGGGCAGAATTCTCTCCATTGACCTGCTGGTCACACTTCTGGGGATGCAGCCCAGAACTCAGTTGGTTTTCTGCGCTGCAAGCGCACATTTCCAGTTCACACTCAGTTTTTCATCCACCAAAACCCCTTGTCCTTCTCCACAGGGCTACTTGCAATATACTCATAGCCCAGCCTGCAGTTTGGGATTGTCCCAGTCCAGGTGCAGGACCTTGCACATAGCCTAGTTTAACTTCATGAGGTTTGCACAGGCCACCTCTCAAACTTGTCACCATCCCTCTGGACAGCAACCTTTCCCTCTACCACACCACTCAGCTTGCTGAGGGTGCCCCCAATTCCACACCATCCCAGACTTCTTCCTGAAGTGGCCTGAGCCCATACTCATTGCACACCATGAGCAACTTGGCTGACTGGCCAGCAGCCTGGCCCTGGGGTGAGGTTTGTCTTCTCCTCAGCAGTGCTGTGACTCTATAAAGGGTGGAAAAAACTCCTATTTGCTGGGGTGCTGCCTGAGGACGGCCAGCCCTACCGCCATGCAGGCAGTCTGAGACACACACGTCTGGCTAAGCCCATGAGAAGATGAAGATACTGTCAGATTTGGATTCTGCAGGGGAGAATTAAAGCAGAAACAGTTTCCTGCACAGAACTGACTGTTCCCTGAGCAGACAGTATGGCTGACCTTACACTGAGCCCAGCAGCCCCTCGGCGAAGGTCCCTACGTGTACAAGAAACATCTCCCAGGCAGGTTTGGGGTTTTTTTTTAAGATGTTTTTCCAACCAGAGAGAACAAAGTATTCAGAGTCAGGGTTGCAGAGACTGAAGAATTCAGTCTCTCCAGCTTTCTGAACACGGCTTTGAAACATCAGAATTTTTCGGAAAGGGCAATAAATGTGTTTCCTCTGTTTGCATTAAACACTGTGCAGATTCCTGTCATGAGGAATGAAAACAGGAGTTGGGTCAGCAAATGATAATGAGCCTCCATGTGCCTTTCAGGAGGTCAATGCCAGATCACAGAGTCCAGACCCATGCCAAGAATCTGAGGGAGGTTTCCTGGAGTGGCTCAGAGCACGAACACCCTCGACTCACTGGTCCCAGTGCCCTAAACAAGTCCTAAACCAGGGAGCTGCTGCTCATTTGCAAATGCCTGCAGCTCTGATGAGCACCGAAGAGATCTGTCATACAGCACTGATCCCCACAGCTGGGCAGATGCTTTGCCCCTTACTGGAGAGCTGTAGTTTCACCAAAGCTGAAATTTTAATGAAAAAATCAAAGCGAACACCTCATCTTTCTTCCCTTGAACTTTTGGGAGGATTTTCATGGAAGAAAACCAGGAGAACACTTCAGAAGTAAACATTGCTCAGTTATTAAAAGCAAATAGATAAACAACCCCTGTCATATTTCCATGTAAACAGGAACGAACACTTTATTAAAAAAGATGAAAATGTTGTTTTTCTGAAAGGAAAACTTAATTCCACACTACTTCCCCTTGGTCCTGGAGGCTTTTTGACATGCCTGGGTCTACGCCCCTGCCTCAGCATTGGGAGGTGTATGTCACCACATCCTCTGGACACATGCAGGGTGGCCAGCAGCAACCAACCTGGGCACAGTCTTCATGACCAGGAATCCTGTTTGCACAGGCAGTGTGCCACGTACCTGGTAGGACCTGGGTACCAAACCCCTTCCTGTTGCACCCTGAACACTGGTGTCACTTCAGAAGGAAAAACACCCTCACAGGGGACACTTCCCACAGCCAAGAGATAGCACATCCCTCTGGAATGTCCTCTACTGGTCACTCAGTATGAGAACGGGAGATAGAGCCCAATCATTTCTGGATGACTGGAGATGCTGTTCTTGTGCCCAAGCCTTTTGGGATCCAGCATGCAGTGTCCTACCCAAAACCATGAATGTTGGCATGGGGATAGGAACCATTGTGGCAGAACACTTAACCATTGCTCCTGGGGAAGAGGATGACTATTTCCTTTGCCAGGAGATGTCCTTCCATCCTCTCTCCTGTGTGATTTAATCTAGATGATCCTGCTCGGACAGGGGGTTGGACTAGATGATCTTTCAAGGTCCCTTTTGACTCCTAATGTTCTGTGATTCTGTGATTCCTCCAAGTCAGGATCCTACTGCCCTGGTACAGGATGGATTGGTAGCACTAGTAGCACAAAATAGTCTTCCAGAGCTTTGAGCTGCAAGGTGGCTCAGCGAGGTGGACTCCACAATCTTCATACCTGGCCTGGAGAATTGCTATTCCCAGGAGTGAAGCAAGGTAGCAACAGGCACAGTTTGATTTAGCCAGAGTCTTCTCACCCAAACTATCCCTGAAGCGACCAAGGCACATTCAATGTGGGTTGAGCTCCTTGGGTGACCTGAGAACACTGACCTCTTCCACCACCCTTTGCTTACCCCTGGAGAGGAACACAAGATAATTGCTTGTCCTGCAGAGAAATTCCAGCCAGACTTGTTGCTCATTTTGGTGTTTAACATTCCTGTAGATTATTCAGCACTGCCTGAGAAAAATGTGCTTGGACGCAGTGGAGTATTGTGTCTGGGGGGAGCAGTGGCTGCCCCTGGGGAGCTCTCCTCCTGCAGACCCTTCTTGCCAAGTCTCAGCTCTGACTATGTCTTTCCTGCCAGCTCCCAAAGGCCTGGAGGTCTGATCTCTGCAGGAGGCTGAGATGGGCATGTCCCCAACCTCCTGGTCCTCACAGCAGTTCTGACTAGGGGACGGTCCCTCTCCCACAGTCTCTGCTGCAGGGACCTGGTAAGGCTGTCTCTGTCACCTTGACCTGTCAGCTTCGGGATTTAGAGGGCATTACTTGGGAGTTGGCTGTGTTTTATCTGCAAATTTTTGTCGTCTTAAAGCTGTGATTCAGGAGCCAGATAGTCATCAATGCTCGCCAAAGCTCTGGGCTCTGCTCCAGCCTGCAGTCATTGGTCCAGGTTGGGGAGGACATAGAGTTGGCCTCTCCTGGTAGAACCAAGAGTCCAATACTGCTGATAGGATCAAATATGGCACTTGTGGGGGTGAATTATTCCGTGTAAGGAGCAGGCTCAATCAGCAATAGCTCCCCTCCAGCAGCAGGAGGCCCACAAATCTGCTCTGGACCCCATCCCTACATCTATCACTCCAGCAACACCCAACCCTGACCTTGGCTCCTGCAGTGTCTGGAAATTAGGCACAATAGGGACGTGTGCCTCTTGCCCTGCCAGTACCTCTTTGCTTTTAGACCCATGATCTGCTCAACATATCTCCCCCTACATGTGGAGGAAGATGGAAAAAGCTACTGTGCTGATTTCTTATTTCCAGCTTGGAATTCAGAAGTATTAAAAAACCCATGGAAAACACAAGCTCTGTGATTAACACAGACAGGTAATGTTGATAATCCTCTGCTGTAAACCATAGCATAGAGTTAGCCAAACCCCATATTTGACTGCCAGGACGTCTGCTTCCACTCGGAGATTTTGCAAGCACTCAGATTAAACAGGTCAGCGATTTCTCAGAACAGGCTTTGGGAAAACTATTTTGCTTTATCCATGATGAAAAGCTCCTCAAAGCCACCATTCAGAAGTTTGAAGCGCTTCATTTTGGAGCAAGGTCTCACAACCAGTTATCTTTGGGAAAATTCAGCGACATCTGATCAAATTATATGTCTCCAAAAGTCTGAGTTTACACATCATGTCCCTTGGAAAAATAACATCTGTTCATGGAATCCCAGATTATGTCAGAATACAGGCAAATGAAATTGCCCAGGTAATCAAAAAAGTTGGGAATTTATTCACAAAATTTGATAAAACATTTTGGCATTGGAAATGCAGATCTGCCAAAATTTAAACCTGCAAGAACCTACTGACTTTTTTTTTATTATTCTTGTTAAAAAATGACAAAGGTATAAAGCTGAAGATGTTGAGAGAACTCCATATATACATCTGTGCAAAACTGTTACAGATTTTCCTCTTACAATGACACATTGTTTAAAGTTTCAGATTGCTGTATTTTGGTTTCCTTAAAATAAAAAACAAAAACAAAAACAAACAAAAAACAAAAACAAAAACAAAACAAACAAAAAAAACCAACACAAAACTTAAACTCAAGTGAAACATTTCCATTTTTCTGAAATACAAAGTTTTTTTTTCTGATCATGTTTTGAAAGTGCCACCTTGCATGCAAAGAAATGGCATATTCATTATTTTCTGAGAAGATGCCAGAAGGGTGACACACTGGGGAATCACCTTCCTGGCTCATCACTGAGCCAGCACACTCAGATGGTGCTTTTTGGTGCTCAGATGTGTGACAAAAGTGTTGCCTATGGGGTGAGCATGGAGGCATCTGAATCACATCTTTCATGTCACAGCACCCACTCACCCACTATCTACCTGCCATCCCACACATGGTCATCTTCAATGAGGTTGTGAGCAGAGGACAGGCTCTCTGAGAGTTCCTGCCTTGCTCCTAACTGCAGAGACAAGATCCTCCAGCTGTGAGAGGGGCTCCCTGGAGCCTCCCCAGCTCCTGCTAGAAGGAACAGCAGCAGCAGGGAGGGCAGCTGGGAATCACAGAATCACAGAACATTGGGAGTTGGAAGACACCTCAAAAGATCACCTAGTCCACCACCCTGCCTGAGCAGGATCACCTCAATTAAACCACACAGGAACATGTTCAGATGGCTCACATGGAACCTCCTCTGCTCCAGCCTGGACCCATTGCCCCTTGTCCTACCGCTGGCCACTCCTGAGAAGAGCCTGGCTCTGTCCTCCTGACGCTGACCCTTAACATATTTATAAACATTAATGAAGTGACCACTCATTGGGAAATGAGAGGTATCCTCTTCTCCAAGCTGAAGAGATCCAGCTCCCTCAGCCTGTCCTCAGAAGGAAGATGTTCCACTCCATCCTCATCTTGGTGGCCCTGCACTGGACTCTCTCAAGGAGTTGTATGTCCTTCTGGAACTGAGGGGCCAAGAACTGGACACAATACTCCAGGCGTGGTCTCACCAGGGCAGACTAGAGAGGGAGAAGAACCTCTCTTGATCTACACCTCCCTTCTAATACACCCCAGGATGCCGTTGTCCTTCCTGGCCATGAGAGCCATTGCTGTCTCATGGTCATCCTGCTGTCCACCAAAGCTGGGAAGCCTGGCAGAAAGGCCAAGGACAAGCAGGATGTGCTGGGGTTTGGGGTAACAGTCCCAGGGATGTGGCTCTTCTCACCCATGGCTTTACTGTAGGTTGGGGTATTGGTAGGACACATCCCAACCCTTGTTTTATTCTTAAAGATGTCCTTGGTGGCAAGGGAGGGCTCTGCTGGAGTCCCTGTCTGCCAGAGCAAGGCTGATGCCAGGGGAGCACACACCAAGGGCAGGACTGGGCTGGGTGAACCTGCCTGAAGGATTGGGTGTTTTGGGGCTGGGCAATGTGGAGCCCTGAAGTTTGTCTGAAAGCACTCTGCAGACAGGCTTGCATGGGTGAGGCAAATATTTTGGGAGCCAGAAGCCCCTGCATCTCTGTACACAGGGGAAGGCCACCCAGTCACCGCTTGCCCAAACAGTGCAGAGCATGTTGTGGCAGGAGGGGTCACCCCAAGAATCCTTTGTCCACAGGCAGCCTGTGCCTATCCTTGTGTTGCATCCACCATTGCTCAGGTCACATTTTCATGAGAGACAAGGGGAGAGCTTGAGGTCTGGGGAATCTGGCTGCCCTCCTCACTGTGCCAACTGTCACTGCCAAAGGGATGGTGTATTAACAGCAACAGTATGTCCAGTACTGGTGGGCACACGGTCCCCCAGGTCCCTATGGACAAGCTGGCCTCCTACCCCAAGTCAACACCTGAGACTGCAGCTATTGGGGACTACACAGAAAATCCCACTTTGCTGCACCAGTCCAGGATGCTCCAGAGAAACGGCCCCAGTGGCTCAGCACAGCTCTGAGCCTGAACCTTCAGGAAGCAGTTCTGTCCACAAACCAAGCAGCAAACCCTGGCTGCCTCGTTCCCATCCTGGTCCAAATTCTCACTGCGTGGGTGGGAAGCTCCCTGAATTGCTTCCCCACTTACTGAAATGGGCTGAAATTCAGAGCTGATCACATTTTCCCCTGCGCCTGTCAAAGCCCGAACGGGAAGCCCAGTAACCGACATATAAAGCTACTACTGATAGCAGCACACTTGTTCCAGACAAAGGATCAGGAGACACATGTCATAAAAAGGCAGAGATGTCTTCCAGATGTTTTTGTGCATTGGGTCTGCACAGATGTTTTCGATGTCTGCCCATAAATGTAAGAAATGTAAAACATTTGTGTCCCACAGATGTAGAGATTAAATTATGCAAGAGATGTGATAAATCTCTGGGTAATGCGAGAAGACTATGAACTATTCACATCCATTGTTTTCAGTCAAATAAGCCCCATTTTCCAGAACGTGGCTGTGAAGGAGAGTTTTATTGTTATTAAATGTGACTAAACATTACGTAGGACAGTGAAAAGCAGCAGACATGGAACTGTATGAAACCATATCCTGCAAACAGTCCTGCAAGACCTTCAGCATGGAGCAGCTGCTGGAGCCACGAGGTGAATGCTGGTGCATCTCAGAGGGATCAGGTGGGACAAGGGGCTGGAGGTGTCCAAGCAGCCTCCAAGCAGCCCACAGTTGCCCATGGCTGCCCTATGTGCAGGCAAACAGAGCCTCTCCTGTCCCACAAGCACCTGTGCTCTCAGGTGCTGAGTGCATTTCCAAGCCAAGCTCAGGCCCAGGGTCGGTTTTGCACAGCAAGCCCCAGGTGTGGGTGGAGCCAGGGTCTGACACGTACTGGCCCAAAACAATGAGGCATCTCTCTGCCCACAGACACGCAGGCATCCCTTCACACCACCTGCTGGTCCACACTGCAGCCAGGCTTCACCACGTGCCCACCATGGCACTGCCAGGAACAAGTGACACATTCGAGTACATTGAGTACATTTGAGTACTGTGTCCAGTTCTGGAACCCCCAACATGAGAAGGACATGGACCAGTTGGAGAGGGTCCAGAGGAGGCCAC
>VXBZ01012281.1:50881-62201 GCA_013399135.1 Heliornis fulica
TGATTCTTGCAGGAGGGTTGGACTGGATGACCTCTGGGAGTCCCTTCCAACTCTAATCATTCCATGATTCTGTGATTCCCAAGCCTCATGCCCCGCACGCTGTCGTGCTTGTGCATCTCCTCTCTCCCTTGCTGGCACATTGGGGAAAAGTATGAGTTTGTGTCTATCTCTGTCAGGCATGTTGGGGTGAAACTGTGCCCAGTTTTTACAGCTTCTACGATATGCCTTTCTCCTGGGCAATTCATGGCTGTGCTCCCTGCGTGGCAGCCACAAGGGACAGAAAGGTCCCTATTTTGGGGCTTGAAATTCATCCTGGCGATGTCTGAGCCAGCCCTTCACTGACCCCACTGCTTGCTCTCACCTGCCTGGGCTGGGCTCTGTGTGACTGCAGGTAAGCAGACAGCTCTCAGCCACCCCTTCTCCATCACACCTGGGATGTCCTGGAGCAGCACATCACAGGTGGGCAATGCACTGCCACACCAGAGGACACTGGCTTCTGCCCAGTTAAACTGGGATCTCAGATCTGCTTGGTGCTGTTCACCTGCTCTGTGTGGGAGGTTCCTGCAGTCCCCAAGACATCATGGAGCCAGGTAGGAGCAAGAGCAGGTACCAAGGCCAGACAGATAATTGCCTCCAGCTCTACCCAGCGTTCTGTCTCCTGATTTGAGCACTGGCTATCTCAGCTGCTTGATTAACACCAGCAGCCCTTTGCATTTTGCCAGAGAAGAACAGAGCAAGTGTGCCCAGATCCTCACCCTATCCCTGCACATCACAGGCAGTGTCAGAGGCTCAACTGTCCTGTCGCTAGGAAGACCTCAGTGTTTCCCCATTCCAGTGTACTAAATCCTTGCTTGCATCAAAGAGACATGGCATTTTCTTGGGAATCCTCTCTGCTAAGAATATCCTCTATTTACATATTCACCAGTGTGGGGGCGGATGGGAAGCAGGGCAGTGAACTGAATGTACTTGGAAGATGTCTGTGCTGTTGCTGTAGAGCTGTGTGGCTGTCTGTGTCTGTTTGCAAGTCATGTGTGATTACAGCATTAGTGACAGTATCAGGGGACAGTTCTTCCCTGACACCAGCAGCCCAAAGTGCTTGCTGCTCACAGAGCCCTGCAGTGCTTCCTGATGCCTTTTGCACTGTCAGGGGATCATGGACGAGTTGTGTGTCAGCACAAGTGGGGTGCTCGTCTTCGTGTGTATTCATGCATGTGCATCAGGGTCTCTGCGATTTTTCTGGTCTTTTTTAACCCCCAAGGCACAAACACATGTCCAAGTGATTCCAGTGTCAGTGTCATTGTGGGAGCGTTTCCACTTGGCATGGCACCAGGGAAGCATTTGCCCCAGCACAAGGCAATGGCTCCTCACTCACTGAGTGGGTGTCACCTTGGGTACCTTTTGCAAAGAGATAGAAGCAGGTCACACATCCTGATGGCAAGGGGCTGCAAGGTCAAGGTGCACATCTGCAGAGTGATTCCTCTCATCTGAAGACTATGGCAGGTAAAATGGATCAGTCTAGACACAGATTCCTCACAGAGAAGGTTCTGAGACCAGCACCTAACTTCTGCTGATGAGCTATCCAGCAAATTACTGGTTCTGTGTTTTGGCCTGGTATGTTTGTTGCTAGGGAGAGAGGATGGCTCCTGTACATCTCACAGAGAACACACTGGTAACTGAATCCCTGAGCAGATCCTGCTCACCCAGAACAAAAGGTCAGGCAAAGCCTTGGCAAGATGAGGTTTTCCAAAACTGAGGTGTGAGCATGTCTACATCCAGTCAAATGAACTGTGTGCTGGAGAGGCTCATCCCCCTCTGATGGAGATGGCTATCTTTGGATGCTTAAAGGCCAAAGCTGAAGGAGAAGGTAGAAGTTAATTCACCTCAAGCTGCAGGTCAGGAAAGCAAGGGCAGCTCTGAGAACACACAGTGGCTATACTGGGCCAGCCTGTGCACCCCCGCCCCGGCCCTCTGCACTGATGTCCAGTTTCACATGCTGACCAAGTATGTAAGACACCAAAGATCCTCTTGTGATCCTGCTCTGTGCAGTCCTCGTGTCTAATGAGCCAGAGGTTATCACTGGACTCTCATGTCTAATAGTCCCAATGATTTTTCTTCCTGAGTGTAATCACCTTTTGAGTCCAGTTACGCTTTTGACCTTACGCTGTCCCATGGTAACGAGTTTCATGATGAGTTATGAGTTGCATGAAAAAGTACTTCCTTCTGTTTGTTTTAAACCTGCTACCTGACAATTCCATAGAGTGCTCTTGGTTCCTGACCAGAAAGAAGCAGGGACTGACTGTCCTCTAACCACCTTCACCAGCCTGGTCTGGGCTGCTGTGCCCCTTTCACCCTGGCCATATGTCTCCTGTTAAGCAAAAAAAGCCCTTGTCTATTTGGCAGTTACTATGGACACCATTAACTCCTGTGGTCATGGTAGCTGCCCTTTACTGGTGTTGTGAAGTCTCATGAGAAGACAGGAGGAGGAGGAGACAGGAACGGCCACACCAGTCGGCCTGGGGCGTGGGGATGCTGTGGACTTACCCCAGCAGTGCTGCATTTTCTGTTTTGTTCCCAGTTCCTTCCCTAATCATTCCTGACATCTGATTCCCTTTCGTGCCCCATACTGAGCCAATGTTTTCCATGACCTAGCCCAAGAACCCCAGATTTCTTTCCCCAGCGGTAATTGCTAATTCAGAGCTCACTGCTCAGTTAGCAGGGAGTCCAACCACCGCATTTTTTTCATTCTGTTCCACTTTGGGCTTGGATGTGACTGAAGGTATTCCAATTCCAGTCCAGGCTAAGAGCAGCTCGTTAGTTGTTTGCATGAAAAATGGTCCAGGGTCACACAAGGTGCCCACAGCACAGAGCTTCACCCAAGGATGGGCATGAGCCCCTGCACCTGTTCCCCTCTCACATACCTGAGGGTCATGGTGGGGAATGGGGGTGATGNCCCTGCACCTGTTCCCCTCTCCTTGGCACCTCTTGACCCCAGCACAGCTCTTCTTGCCCCCCTGGTCTGTCATGTCATGGTCTGCTGAGCCCCGTCTGGAGCCAGGGGAGAGGAGCAGAAATGCAGTGAGACATACCTGAGGATCATGGTGGGGAATGGGGGTGATGAGGCTTTGCTGGCAGCAGAATTCAAGTCCTCTGCTATGGGAAAAGGGGGACCTCAAAGCACCTGGCTGTCCCGAGCTGGCCAGGCAGCAGAACAAGAGGGCACCAAAGCAGGGACAGAAAGCTCCCACCCTGGGGACAAACAAGGGGGGCGTGTTGGGGGGGGTGGTCACAGCTTGCCACAGTGGTGGCATCAAGGTGGGAAGGTGTGCAGGGCAGGGGAAGGGTGGGAGCTCACACTCCCAGGAGGTGCATGTGCCTGTACCAAATGGGCCCGTGCTGTGGGACACTGGGACAAACATCTTTCAGGTTCACTCTCAAGAATGCTTCAGGTTTTGTCATTTCAGTTTGAGAAAGAATAATCCATGACTCGTGTCATTTACTTGGGAGGGTGAGGGGTGGGTTGGGTGTAGAGGATGGGAGCAGTGCAAGACACTTCCTTGTCCTTCACACTGAGCATCAGCCTAACTACTCAGCTCTGGCACTGCAACATTAACTTCCTTTAGCCTTATCCTAAACAAATCTGAGTTGGAGACACTTTCTGATGAGCTTCCTACTATTTGTGCTCTGAGAAATGTTTTATTATTGGCTTTTATGCTTTTAGTAAGTTTTTCCTAAAAATATATTTTGTCTGTCCTTATGGGTATTACATCTAACAGATGTATTTTATATTCCATTCTATCTTCCTTCTTTGGAAATTATTTCAATTTTGAGTAAAACCTCATTCTTCTTATCACTTCTTCTACTACTAAAGCATGACAATTTTTTTTTCTGGATATTTTAGCACATTCTAGATCAGTTGTATATATTTATTCTGAGTCCTTAATACTTTGTCTTTAAACAGTTTTTATGCCTTCTGTAAATATTTTACCCATTTAGCTTTACTTTTGAATTCCTTTTAACTATTTTTGCATTTTGATCTTGTTCCCATTCTTAACATTAAACCTTGGGATAGATGTCTTTGTCTCTTTCCTTTCTTTCCCCTTTCAGTCCTAGAAGGATTTGATCTTTTGGGAGAAGTTCTCTTTGGTCATGGGCCCAGCAAGGTCCAGACAGTGACTGCAGGAGCCATAGCGAGATTCTGTGGTCCAACAGGTCCACTACCATCAGAGATGAAGCCTGAACCTCCCTGCAAAACTTCTCTAACAAAACTTCAAAGAACATGTGGGAGCAGAAAGAAAACTCATCGGCTGGGAGCTCTACCTTGTGTGCTGAGCAAGGAGTAACCTGCTCCAGATCATTGAGTGCCTGCATCTGTGTACTGACACACCAGGAAAAGTAAATGGCACAATGACTAACCCTGCCTCCAGCACCCATGGAAATGCTGTGAATGCTTACCAGGGTGCCCTCCTGACAGACATCTGGCCCAGGACCTGGCTTTTACACTGCAAGGTGGTGTTCAGTCAGGCAGGATGACAGAGAGTAGAGCCATACTTAAGAGTTTCAGAGTCTGAAGCCTGAGTTCAAGAGCCTCAGGAGAGCTAAGAGAAGCTCAGCACACAGCTGGCTGGGGGTCCAGCCTGAGAAAACCCCCAGCAGCATCCCCTCCATCAGGGACCATGGTCATGCAACCTGAGAAGAACACATGTGTATCCACGAGGTCCCCAGGGACCGTCGGCAGCCTAAGAGGCAGCGTCCCAGCTCATTCCCAGAGTCTGATACATCAAACCTTAGAATAGATACCACAGAGGATCCCAGAGAGACATAACAGCCTTATCCACCCCCTCAGTCATCTCTGCTCAGTTTAGCTCTGAGAAACATCGGGCTGCCGAATCACAGAGCTGGCTCCGTGGGAATAAGGAGCTGCAGCCTGGCAAGGGGTAGGCATAGGATTTATCACGTGCAGTGACTGCAGATGAGCCCAGCTGTTGGCAAGTCACAGTCCACCTGCCCACCCATGCATACCTGGTGAGAACAAGGCTGGGTATGGCTGGAGAGACCCCCAGAGGGGCAGCTGCCTTTGCTGAATAAGGTAAATAATAAATAAAAGCTCATGGATTATCCCCCGTGCCTAAGGACAACTGCAGTGACACTGTTTGTCTCTGTACACCTAAACTCTCTTTTCCCCAAAATACAGGGGGGTTTCTTGTCCTGCCCACCTGCAAGTGTCCCTCATGTGTGCTTGACTTCAGACTGCACAGAGGAGCCCTGACTCCAGTGCCAGGACCATGCTAGAGGATATGTGTGTACACAATGGATGGTCTCAGCTCAGCACTTGGGCAATTCTCTGGCCAGTGAATGACAGAGCCCAGGCCATGCTGGCAGGGACAGGCAGCTGAGCCCAGACACCCCTGTGCACACTGGGACTGACACAGAGAGGTGACGTGCAAGCATGTGCTGAGATCCAGGAGGTTGATTGCCTCTTACCACACAGTGGTCTCCATCTCTTATCTCTGCTAGAAGAGCACTATCACCAAGCTGGCAGCTCCAGTGAGCTTCAGTTCGAAGAAGAGCAAACCAGGATCTTCCATCTCTGAATTATGGGCATAGGGTTGGACAGAGGGCCTAGAACTGAGCCCTTAGAATATAGACTTAAAAGTCTCATCTACCAGTGCTTTATCTATGTCCCTTGTGTGTCTCATCTGCAGAGGTGCATTTCCTACCCAGACATCAGCATTGCATGCAACTCCCCTCTGCAGTGCCAAATACCTTCCCCAGCCCCGTGCTGAGGATGGACTCTGCTGCCTGAACTGGCTGGGGACAGTGCTCCACATGGGCAGGTGTGCACCCACTGGGGAGGGGACACTGCAGCCCCCTCCATCCTCTCCTTGTCTGTATGACAGTGCAGTGTGACAGCTACTGCCAGGAGAGTAAAGAATCCAGCTGAGCCATTGTGCCATGGGGTGTGGACAGCACATGCAAACAGCCACCCTGAAAACATTTCCATTTTCTTGAAATTTTATGGCTTTGGCAGAAATGTAGCTATATTTTTCTTCCTGGTTGGGTAGTTATATTTGAGATTTGTTTGTAGCTTTTCCTTATGACTCTCAGGGACAGTGTTGGAGGACAGAGTGCCATGGAACTTTCAAAACACATCTGGTTAAAAATGATGTCACCCTTGTCAATAATAACAACATGATAACAGCTACCAACATGGAGGACTGGCAATCGTACCACGATGTGAAATACCAGCAAGCCTGTCTCTGCTCTGCTGCATACTTGCAATTAGTTCTTGCATGCAGAAGGCCAAACACAGTTTATGGTTTTACTGTAGCATCCAAGTATTTTATATGCTTATTTTTCATAACAAAATTACTCTGTCCATATATCAGGCTAAACTCAGAGGCAGCTTAAACCCATTACCTCAACCTTTTGCCGTAGATCAGCTGTTCATAAACTCTGTCCAGATTTGATGTCTAGAATCGCTTTAGAAGTAAAATATTTGGGAAACACAATTTGCATCACAGCTTTTTCAGTATTTGGCTTCCTGGAAATGATGACTCATGGTTTGGATGTGCAGAAATGTACCAATAACATAACCTTTCGATCCTCTAATGCCAGACAGATCCGTATAAACCCAGGTTTCGTGCTGTCCAGATGAATGGTACAGTGAGCCATATATATAGTATCACTTTAGACCCAAACTTTTTGCAATATGTGGGAAAGATAAAAAAAGGGGCAGAAGCTGACATGAAGGTCAGCTGGCTCCCAGGGCCACGCTCTATCAGTCCATCTCTGATGAGTTTCTTCCTCTGCCACCCGGGTGATTTACAAGCAACGGTTTCTGGAATGAGTCCCATGTCCTGGCACATTTTATAGGATCTTTACAGCACAACAGCATTTGTTAGGTATGAGGAGCTTTATGAAGAAACCTTCCAAGTGTGGGTCTAGTCCCTGGCAGGGTGAAGTGGCTGCAATGTTATTGCTTCTAAAATGTATATAAAATTGTCACAGAAGAAGCCTCATTTGTTCCCTGACACAGGCCATTAGCAATCAAGAGGCCGGTTTTCCAAACAGCCAGGCTGGCAAGTGGGTGTTGGCCAGCCAGAAAAAGCTTGTGCAGATCTCTGCCAGCCCTAAGCACGTGTGAGGCCACCATGCTCCAGCCCACCTTAAGCACTTGGTGGCCTTCAGCTCGGTTTTGCAGAGCTGCATGTAGAAGGGCACCCAGCTTGGAAGCTGTATGCAAAACACAGAATAAACCAGAACAAACTAAATTCCTCTGCTCCACTTTCTGCCACAGGGATTTTTTTTCTTTGCAGGAAAATGTACCCCTACAAAACCAACCCCACCATTTTCCAATGGAATTCTTCTATTTCCCAGCAATTCTTCATGGCATTAACCCTGTGTCTGTCTCAACTACTGCAGTGCATCCTCAGCATTCCCAGTCTTCCCAGTCAGCTGGGATCCTTGCCCAGATCTAGCCCCCATGATGGCCTTGAGCCACTGAGCAGTTCAGACGAGCCTCATGGGAGCCACATGGCCACAGAGCAGGCAAGGGCCATCTGGCCAGCAAGCCCCAGGCAGAAGGCAGGCTGGGCACTGGGCGCCGATCTCCGAGTGACAGGGTCATGCTGGGGCAGATGCTGCATGAAGTGCCACATAGGCAAAAGAAAGTATTTCATCACTTCTGTGATGGGTTATTTTTCTGAATATTTTGCTCTTTGAGAAATGATTTGTTTTTCTCAGACTGTCAGGACAAAGAAGAGCAATAAGGACTTCCTTAAAAGCAGCAGTCTTCTGCTCTGCTCTAGACAAGAGGACTCTGCTCTCTCCAACAGGAAAACATCTCAGTACCACTGCCCTGGGACAACAGCCCTGTACTCCTTGGGGGAGTTTATGGATAATCCTGCTTCCTGAACTGTTTGTCTCTCTCTAGATAGCTCCAGCCCCCAAGTGATGTCCAGTGCAAGCATCTTCCCCAGGCTGTCACCTTAAACAACCCCAGGCTGACACAGCTTAAGAGATAAACCCTTGAACATAGATCAGCCCAATGGAAAGATGCTGTGAGAAGAAAAGTACCACTAGACACCATTTTCTGGGACTCCTCCAGTTGACAAGTGTGGGAAGGCTTTGCCCCTTGTCCCTGCAGAGCCCCACTGCACCAAGCCTCGGGGGTCTGCATCTGCCTCAGAGCAGAGGATGCTTGGTGCACACGGCGTGATCTGCAGTTCTCTCATGCAAGGTCACACACCCCACCTAGCCCAAGGGCACAGTAAAGACCCAGCAGGACCCTGTCCTCCTTCTCTTTGCAGATGCAGAGCTTTAGCCACCCACCCATCCCCGCCAGCCTGCAGAGAGCTAAGGGGATTCTGCTGTTCACGGCCTTCCCTTGCAGCCTCTCTCTGCTCTGGTGCAGAGCTGCAGCTGGCACGTGGTGTGTGCTGCAGATGCATCGCACAGCTATGGGCATCTGGCAAACAGCTGGCTGCCTCGGGGCCTGTTAGTGACAATAACAGAGCAGAGAGCTCCTTTAGTCCCAGAGTGGCCTCCTGCCCCAGCATGCTGCCGGCCACAGGTGCCCAGACACCGTCCCTCGGTGAGGGAGATCCCCTTCTGCATGGATGTGGGGATGTGTGAACCTGCCTGTGCTTCTGCATTCACAGGGACACACTAGGATGGCTCTGTCCTGCACTGAGCCAGTCCCCTCCTCACCCTTCCATGACTAGGAGGGGAGATGACACAGCCACTAGTGTGGGGGACGCCTGCATGGTGCTTATATGGCACACTGAGCCTTGCGATGGCTCGTACCAGAACCGGTGTGGCCAGCAGGGCTGGGAGGAGATTGTGCCCTTGGGCTGGGCACTGGTGAGGTCACACCTCGAGTGCTGTGTTCAGCTCTGGTCTCCTCACTCCAAGGAGGACATGGAGGTCCTGGAGTGGGTCCAGAGGAGGACAACCAGGCTGGGGAAGGGGCTGGAGAACAAACCTGCTGAGGAGCAGCTGGGGGAGCTGGGTGGGGGGTTAGTCCGGAGAAGAGGAGGCTGAGGGGAGACCTTCTCCCGGGTGGAGTCCCCATTGCTGGGTGTATTTAACTGATGGGGAGATGAGGTGCTCAGGGATAGAAGAGGACAGGGATGGTTGAATTCCATGATCTTAAAGGTCTTTTCCAACCCTGTGATTCTGTGACATCCCTACCAGTCCCAGAGCACGTCCTGGCAGCCATGGACACGAGCTCCACATCCAAACAGTCCCATCTTTCTGTGTGTCAGTGTTTCGAAGCAGAGAAGCTCCAGCCCAGCAGGGGCAGGGGCTTCTCCAGGCTCCTTCCACTCCTGCCAGCAGTCTCTGCTCAGGAGGCCGAGGGTCCCTTCGCCCGGGGACGCTGGTCTTTCTCTTGCTCAGCCCTGCCTGTCCCTCCCCAGTGGGCAGAGAGCCAGACTGCCATCACCTCCAGCAGGCAGTTTTACTGGCTGACACTATAAATGTACTGTGCTCTCACGGATTTGATGCTGTTTTTATGAACTTGGAGCTCAGTGGGGCTGTTTAGTTTGAGATGAGCGAGGAATGTATTAATAGTTGGGTAAAGCACACTCCGAGCTTCTAATCTGACCGGGCTGTTTGCTTTAGGGAAAAAACACTTCACTTTTTCCATTCATTACTATTCCTTGTTAGTGGCCCCAGCACCCGCCCACAGCACACCGGAGACTGCCTTAACCCCTCTCCCACTGCACCCCAGCCACCCACGGTGGCACACGGGGGGAGGGAGGACTTGCCAGAGGACATCCCCAGGACCTCTTCCCCTGAACCGTGGTGAAGCACACAGGCATCCACCCTAACCTGTGCTTGCTGAGGGAGCAGTGACGAGGTGCTGGGCTCAGCCAGGCTCACAGAGCAAAGACACTGCATTGCAAATGCTCAGCACCCACCAGTGCCCAGCAGCAGTCAGGGTCCCACCTGTAGCCCACCCAGGCACTGCCCACAACCAGGATGTGGACACCAGTCTAGCAGCTGTGTCAATCCCTTGGGTGACCAGACCCCTCCAGAGCCTGGGTGCCATAGCCTGGCTGCTACCCTGCTCCCCCACTGATGAAGAGGAGCACATTCACCAGACTCTTTTTAGAGAGGACATGTCGTGTGCCGGGGGCTTGTCCTACTTCTGCCTGCCCAGTCCGCCTGGAGTAGAGCGATTGATTTACGTTCAGATGAGGATCTCAGCGGCATGCCACTAAGTCTCTTATCCAGCATGAACTTTCCATAAGCAAGGCTCTATTTTTAACTCTGCAAGGCCAAGGAGAGGGGCTGTCTTGCAGGGAGGGGGGTGAGAGAGTCACTCCTCACAGCCTCCGGGTCCAGGGAGCTTTGAGCTTGTTGGGGAACTGGCATCAGAGGACCCTCCCGGGCACTGTGCACGCACAGTGGGGAAGCCAGAGCAGGATGGCACAAGCACTCCAGCTCGGCAGCTAGCACAGAGGAACGGTGCAGGAGCGGGCTCTGGGGAGGCTGTTCTGGCAGAGGAACCCACGGGTGAAGCCAGGAGAGGCACAGTGTAATCCCATGCCCGGCAGCCCCTGTGCAGCAGGGGCAGGGATCAGCAGGGTGCCCCGGGGCAAGGCAGTGTGCAGAGCAGGCAGCCCCTCACGGGATGTGAAGCAGCTCTACAGGGGAAGCAATGGGAGCCCAAGAGCTGGCACCGTGGGGCTCTGCAGGACAGCTCGAAGGCACAACCCACTCAACTGCTCTGTTCGTGCCCCGAGAGCTGCACCAGACTCAGGAGCAAGGGTGGGCTGTGACCCAGCTGGATCTCCCACCCCAGGGGGCAGGAGGGCAATCTGGCACCAAGCCCTTGGGCCCACACCCTGCTGTGTCACTGAAGGAGGTTGGCCTGGGGGGTCGATGCACCTGGCAGATATTGGAAGACCATTTGCTTTTTCATGGAGGGTAGATGTGGGGGGGGGGGGGGGGNNNGGGTGAGTAGTGAAGTGCTCTCCCATTGACCATCAGGGAGGAGCAATCCCATGATGGGAGCTCTGCATCCACCTCGGAGCTAGCAGAACAGGGACACCATATGGGGTGGGGGAGGATAACAAGCCCTTCCAGTACTTGGGATACATATGACGGTTTGAAACCCTCACTGATGACCCAGTACGTGCCAGAGCCCATTCCAGAGGTACAGAGCTGCCTCCTCCATTACTGAGCTTACCTTCATCAGAACCAGTGTGGCCAGCAGGTCTGGGGAGGTGGCTGTTCCCCTGTACTCAGCACTGGTGAGGCCACACCTCTAGTGCTGCGTTCAGTTCTGGGCTCCTCACTCCAAGAAGGACAT
>VXBZ01012281.1:62410-73729 GCA_013399135.1 Heliornis fulica
AGGAATACGGTTTAGGAGAGGACAGGTTGGACTCGGTGATCTAAAAGGTCTTTTCCAACCTGGTTATTCTGTGATTCTGTGATTTAGCTGCAAGGATGCAGCTGTGCTGCTGGTGAGGTGGGAGGGAGGTCTCTCCATCTTCCAGGCCAGCCCCCAGCGAGGGTCACACGCAGCCTGCCTGTCCCCTCTGGTGCGCAGGGACAGAGCTCGGCTGCCGTGAGCGCCCAGCATGGCAGCTGCACTGTCACTTCCCAGCTCTGCTTGTTTATTATGATGTTTTGAGAGAGAAGTGCAAAGGTTAGCAGAGCTGGGCAGCAGAGGGGTGGCACGCTGCAGAGGCTCCTCCAGCGCAGAGCAGCACACACCCCAGCTGGGCACGCAGCGCGGCCATGGCGGATGTGGAGGAAGGTGATGGTGCGGGGCCAAGAAGAGACCACGCAGCAGCTGCCAGTGTGGGGGCCTGCCAAGACCAGGGCAGGGGACGAGCTGCAGACAGAGGTAATCAAACCACACCAGATTCCTCCCTGACACAGTAAGTCCAGGATCCCACAGGGGTGAAATGGAGCGACGGGCTCTCCCTGGGGCTCAGCAGGGACCAGCACCCTGTACAGCTCATTTGGCCCAGACATGAAGCCTCCCTCCTCTATTTACTCAAAACCTCAAACCACCAAGAGATCAACAGACCTGTCTCCCTGCAGTGAACTTTTCCTTTCCATGCAGGCTGGATCTTCACAGAGCCACCACCCCACCATTAGCCTCTCAGCCTGTTCCCAAGCACTCTGTCCCATCCAATTTTAAGTTGCTCCAGCAATAGAGCTTGCTCTGTCCCTGGGGAAACCACTCTGCTCAAAGAGATCTTGCTGCCCAGAAGACAGGATTTTGCTGATGTCCAGCCCACATTTTCCTCCTGTTAGAGTGACTGTGGGGCTCTCAGCTGTACTGCCCCAGGCAGTTACATCTCCTCCATTTCCAGGGTTCCTGGAGCCTTTGCCTATTTGCAGTGACCTTTCTGGTCAGCTGCCTTTCCCACTTTTAGCTTTTCTGCCCTTTAGGCTTGTCAGCCTCTCCTCAGTTTGTTTAGCTTTGCACAAGAGACAGGACCCCAGCAGGGGGCTGCAGGGCATTCCTACAGATGCTTTCCAAACCCATGTCAGGGTCTCCCTTGCCGAGGTTCAAAGTGCTGTTCGGTTAGGAGGTGCTGTCCCACCGTCTGAGTGGGACTTGAATAATGGTGCTTTCACATCTCTCAAGGAGGAGTTTGCTCCCCTCAGTCACACAGATGGACATCTTCCCATCCTCTGTTCCCAGCTGAGTGTTTATAATTTTCCTTTCAAAACAAACCTGGCTTTATTGTTGAGACAGAGACTAAATGTTCACCTTGGGTTTAGCACAACAGGCACTTGGAAGAGTTACCAGGTTACACGTTAGGGTGCACAGCTCGATTCAGAACTTCCCCTGCACTACCCTACATGGGGATTAATGACTTATATCCTGACCAACCAGAGTACCAGTAAATCAGACTGCAAGCAGACAGGCACAAGAACACTGAATTTCCACTTATCAGGAACATCAACAGGGAGAATTTTCCTCTGATTCTCATTAAATTAATGTGTGAAAGTATTGACATTCGCTGGGTCAGAACTCTCAAATGTAACTTTCATATTGTCTGTTACCAAACCAAATGTATGGGTATTGATGCCTTGTATGTAATAACATCTAATGGCATGCTGAGAGATTAGGAAACCCAACAAACCAACATAGGAATAAAACAAATTTACTCACTGAAACAGCATTTTTGCATTGAAGCAGTTCTAACAGTTGTGCATATAAAGCATGAAAACCTCAATTATCGATTTAGAGATTATTGCTGGCAATAATGAGCATGGAAAACAAGGCATTTCTGTGTGCTCTCCAAAGCAAGAAAACTACCCAAGACTCCCATGTGAGGAGCCCTTTGGCCAAGGTCCCCAGCTGAGCACCCAGAAGTCCTCCCTGGCCATGCAGTCCCAAAGCACAAAACCTGCCTTGCTCTGTTTTCCTAGGAATGTTCTGGGAGAAAAAGACTACATCTTGAAGGGAAGGGTGGGAGACCCAGTTGCACAGAAAATTTCAGCCCCAATCCAGTATGTGTAATTGGAAAATTCATTTTTTCACATCTTTTCTCAGGTTTTTCTTTTTTTCCCCTTGGTTTTCTTGTGAGCACACAGCCAAGCCTTGGGAAAGATGAGGAAGCCAAGCACTCCTCCACCATCACTGTTTCCTGAGGTGTCGAGGAGGTACCAAGGGCATCACAGCTGTCAGGCAGGTGCCAGGACAGGAGTGGTGGGCAAGGTGTCAGCAGTCCCGTGCTTCCCCTGAGCACTGGATGTTGACCTGATAAGCCTCCCTGCTGGGAAGCAGAGAACCCAGCTCTCACTGCATTTCTACTGGCATATTTCACCTCTAATTTGGGAAAAGTCTGGCATCCCACCCTTGCAGGGCTGCCAGTGGCTGTTCTAGATAATCTCTTTAAATAGAATGATATGAAGTCTCCACTCTGCTGATGTCATGGGCAAAATTCCTGGTGGATTTGGCAAGACCCAGCACACCTGTAGTCATCTCAGCATGAAGAGGACAAGCCCATCCCTCTGTCATTGCCTGGCCTGAGGCATGTAGCTGCAAGTGTGGGATGGGGACAGTAGTGGCAAGTCTGGTCCCAGGGACCCCTTGGGCCAGGGCTGTGTCTTTGTGTGTGGCTGTGGGCTCTGGGTGGGATTTCACCTCATGTGAAATATCCAACACAACTGTCTGACTGTCTGAGACAACATTCCCCAGCTGACAAGTCCCCTGTGAAAAATGACATCAATGCCACTACCATAACAAGCTGTTTTACATTCTCCCTACTTGTGTCAATAACAATGGTGATGATGAACTGTTCCTGTGGTGCTTGTGCCAAGATGTCCCTGTCCCAAACCACAGGGAGCAGTGCCCCTTCCCCATACAGGTGATGCCATCCATCCCCACACAGAGGGATGTCTTGGGGACATGGAACTGGCAGACAAAGCACTACTGCCATGGCCCTCTGGCATACTTGTCACTTGGATAGATCACAGAGAAAAGGGATCAGGACCACTCTCGGGTCTAATGGACCATGCAAAGCTCCCTGCCCTGAAAGACCACCTTGGAGAAGGAGAACAGGCCTTCTGCTCATAACCCTGACCTGTGTTTTGGGATTGCAAGCTGGAAGAGAACTCAAAGTACCCGAAGTCCAGAACCCACAGCTGCAACACACATCCAACAGCCTACTCTGAAGGCTTATCTCCTCCATCTCAGCCCTGGTCCCAACCTTTTCCAAAACCTCACATCTCATCCTTTGAGGTGAGCCAGTTCACAGCCAGGTTCCTCCTGTGTGAGCCCTGCCTGGCCCTCAGGCATAAACTGAAGTTGCTTTAAAATTTTTCTTGATTCTCACAGAAAGTTTTGATTCTGAGGAAATTATTGAAGACCAAAATTTCCAGCTCTTGTGCTGAGCCTTGGTTCTTGTGGGTGAGGCCAGCTGATAGGGACAGCCCTTGGAGGAAGACAGGGATGGGGACAGGGGAAGTTCAAGCAGTTTGGTTGCCAGAAGATGCACAGTGTGAGGACAAACTGCAGCTCCAGCCCATTCAATTTTTGATTAAAAAAATTGATAGAAAACTAATCATTTCTGCAAAACACATTTATATTACATAAAAGGGTGGAATTGGTAGCTTAGTGTTTTGGTTTTTTCTAATGTCCCTCAGTTCTTCCCTAAGAAACAGTGTAAATTCCATCTATTTCCCAACTCTCCAGCCTGTTTCTCTGGGAGTCTCCATGGCAGGGATCATGGGGTCTGGTTCACAGGACTCAACTCAGGCCCCACTCTCACTAACAGCATCTGTCCCTCAGGCTGGGTAGTTCCCAAGGCAATACCTTTCCTGTGGCTTCTTGATTTAAAGTGGTTCACGCAGCAATGAGCTCTGAGGGTGCCTCCAGAGCTGATAAAATACATTTTCCCAAAAATATACACACTTTTGCACACAGACACACATACATGCACCAGGCAATTGCCTGGGAAAACCCCTGCTGCAAGATATCGAGGGCACTTTGTAGATGGGGTGTCATGCTGCTTCTGACCCCATTTGAGCAATATCACTGAGAACAAAAGGGAGTAGCACATCAAATCTGTTTCTTGTTTATCAGAGCTATGCAGGGTCTGCCCTGCTTTCCAGAGAAAGTCTGGGCAGCAGGGTTGTGCCCAAGGGCTCTCCACAGTCTCTTAGCAATGGACGAGTTGCACCGGCTCTCAAGGAATCATCCCTCCTGAGGGACCTGGGCTGGGACATGATAGATGCTCTTAGCAGAGAGGGCCGAGAGTGCAGCTGTAACCAGCAGCATCCCAGGGCTGTACCCTGCGGGCACCGGCGGCCGCATGCGGGAGCTGCTGGGGGCGGGATGTGTTTCCTAGGCTGACTCTAGGGGTCATCAGCCTTCAGCTTTTACGTGTGGGACTTGTGCCTTGCTCAAGCTCTCGAAGGCAGCTGTCCCCAAGGGCCACCAAGAAACCCAGGCAGCCGGTGGATAAACAAACACTGTGTTTTGCTGCAGGATGCTCTTGCAGGCAGGAAGGGTCCCTCACCACAGAGACATGATGCAGGCTGTAGCCGGCAGCTGACACTGGAACTTTCTGCGAGGAAACCACAGATGACTTCTGCTGAGTGGACAGAAACGGGCTCTGAAAGGAGCCAGACCTGGGAGCATGACAGGCTTGCAGAGCACAGGGCTGTCTTGGGGGGTGGTGACCCAGCCCTGCTAGGTGGAAGGGACTGGCAGCCTGATGTAAACCTTCCCCAGCTGAGCTGTTAATGAGATGTCTGCATGCGCCTGTTTCAACATCTACAACAGCTTCAGGGCAGGGGCTGTTTCCTTAATCTATGAGAGGAAGATAAACAGTGAATTTCAACAATGAAGTAACTGGCAGCTCCTCTTTGTGGGACAATCAATTAAAATTACCTTTTGTTTTGTTTTGTTTTTTGAGGCAGGGGCTGTAGTTGCTCCTCAGAATCCCAACAGAAGCATTGCAGGGTGTTGCCAAGCCTGGCAAAGGACAAGTTTTCGCCAAATGACACAGACCATGAGCTAAAAAGTCCCTGAGAAGGACTGACACAAGCCACTCAGACTGTCCAGCTGCTGTTTCCAGGTGAGGTTTGTTCAGGAATCATTACTGCAGAGTAAATGAGGGTGCAAACAGTGTGCACAGCAGCTTGGCACCAGATATCCCAGGGTGCAAGAAGACACTGCTACCCAAAGCCCAAAGCCTCTGCTCTGCAGTGTGGAGCAGATGGCCCTCTGCAGGGCTGAGCCACACACCCCATGACAACAGCCCTGTGCTTCTGCCTACAAGCATGGACACACCATAACCTCACAGCAAGGAGCCCAAGCAGAGAGCCTGAAACAAAGTGTGTCAGCAGCATTATGTCAGTCCCTCATTGAAATGGAAATGGTCCCATGGGATGTTTATATTGTGTCATGCTGGTGTTTTCTGACTGGAAAGCTTATTGACCAATCTCCAAGAAGGATTGTCCTTGGTGTGTGACAGAGGAACATGGCCATGGCCATCCAGAGCAGAACTGAGACACAGGAATAGAGCCCAGCACCTGAGCAGCAAGGGGAGGGAGTGCAAAGGGAGGGGAGGAGAAAGGTTGGAGCAGGGATGACAGTGGCCACAGTACACTGAGGTACAGATGTGAGGAGGATTTCAATGCAGGAGCAGTTTTGTTTCCCATACGACTTCCACTGAGGTCCCAGTACTGTAGCTGAGCTGGGATCCAGGCACCACGGCCAGCAAAGTGCAGGAGGAGCAAAGGGATTCCGGGAAAGCAGGAGCTGCAGAGTGCTGTGGAAGGGAACAGCTGGGAGGGAGATGTCATTGTCTGTGTGGGTGTTAACCTGTTGCTCAGTGTTGCCAGACACCATCTGTCCCCCACTCCTGCAGCAGTTGCATGTGGCTCCTGCACAAAAGGGAGCGTTTGCCATAGGAGCTCCCCGAGGTGCGTAAGGGGTGACAGAGGATGGTCGGGGCAGACACTGTGGTGAACACCCACCAGATGACCTGGCCAGGGGACCAGGGAGAAAAAATTTATACTGTTCCCATGAGAACTGACCTTCATGGGAGAAGGAAAACACAACAATCCTGTGAGAGCTGAACCTCCATGTGCAGGGGAAACCATAACATCCTGATAGTGTATTGGAGAGACGCTGTTATCCAATCAGGACGGCAAGTCACCCGTCAGCCAATCAGGCTCACGAGTCCAGCAAGGTCTGACATCTGTGTTGGCCCCACATGCAGCATCCCAAGCTTGTGTCTGATGCAGGATGTGAGGCAGCTGCCTCGGTGGTGCAGGGGGTCAGGCATCAAGCATCCCTTGGGGCTGCAGGGGATGCCCTGAGGACGCTGTGCCTGCCTCCCTTCACCACTCCCATGGGGACCCTTCTCATCCCGCTGCTCGGGGGGTTGCAAAGATCCCAGGGTTGGTGGGACTTTCTTAAAACCTATTCTATTCCTTAAAACAACCCAGCATGGCTTTCTGTTACAACTGCTGTGTGCTTGAACACAGCTCAGTACAGCTTCTCTTAGCACTGCTGACGGCTGGACAATGGCTTAGCAAGGCTTAGAACAACAGAAGTTGTAATAGAATTGCTGCTTTGGTGTGGACTGGAATTCCAGTCTGTGAACTGGAACCCTCTTAAAAGATCCCTGTTACTTCAATGGTGACACAAGAGAAGCCAAAGCCTGGCAGTGGATGAGGCAGGGTGATTCCTTGAGGACACGGTGCACACCAGGGATGGACACCCAGCAGAGGGGAGATGGGCCAAAGGTGAAAAGGTGGCTCTCCCTTACAAGGGCAAGTGTAGGGTCAGGCATCTGGGGAGGAACAACCCCAGGGACCAGGATGGGTTGGGGTCTGGCCTGTTGGAGAGCAGTGCAGGTGAGAGGGACCTGGGGGACAGCAGGATGACCATGACCAGCACTGTGTCCTCATGGCACAGTGCTGGTCAAAGGGCAAATGGCATCCTGGAGTGTATTAGAAGAGCGGTGGCCAGTAGGTCAAGAGAGGTCCTCCTCCCCATCTACTCTGCTCTTGTGAGACCTCATCTGGAGTATTGTGTCCAGTTCTGGGCCCCTCAGTTCCAGAAGGACATACAACTCCTTGCATCCCAGTGCAGGACTAGCAATATGATGAAGGGAGTGGAACATCTTCCTTCTGAGGACAGGCTGAGGGAGCTGGGTCTCATCAGCTTGGAGAAGAGGAGACTGAGGGGTGACCTCATTANCGAGATGATCCTGCTCAGGCAGGGGGTTGGACTGGATGATCTTTCAAGGTCCCTTCCAGCTCCTGACATTCTGTGATTCTGTGAATATGTGAATCCCTGCTCTGAGCTCAAGGGGACATGGAGGGGAGTGGGGGTGGTGCCTGGGGTGTGTGTACTAGGGGACCCTGAGTGACAGCTGTGCTTTCAGGGATGGGGGCATCAGTACACTGACAGCTTACTTAGCCCCCATGGTGCTTGTTTCAGGAGGAGGCAGGGAGGAGTAGTGGTGAGCATCGGTGCTGACCCGGGGTGGGGGGGCACACTGTCCATGCTGGACCCCTCCTGTCTCCAATGCAGAGGCACAGTGAGGTGTGCATGCTTGCAACCTGAGCTGCCAGGGTTGTAATCCCATTTCAAAGCACATTTTGCCATTTGGAGATTTGATTCACTCTTTAATCACAAAGAAAACAAGAAATTTTCAACTAGCTAGTCATGTGTAGTGTGGAGAATGGCACCAGGGCCAATGGAAGTAATTTGGTGTGATTTTTTAAATTATTTTTTGTTTCTTATTTTTATGAGGTATACTGGAATAATAAAGTCAGTAGGATATAGAAACAAAAAGTCAAAACAAAAAAATTGTAGCGTTTCACCAGCTAATGTAAAAGCCAAACAGCTTGACATCAGCAGAATGTTTCATTTCAATGGTTTTTCTAAACAAATTTAGTTCCTATGGAAAGTTTTCATTGAGATGAATTGGCAGAAAAGTGTGACCAGCTCTCCTGGCAGGGCACAGGCTGTCTCTGTGGTTATGCACATCCTCATGTGTGGAGGAATGGTACACAACCCACCTCTGAGCACACACAGGCACCCACATGCCTTCTCCAGTATGTGCCTCAAATTCATCACCTAGAAATCCCTGCATGCCTGTTGTGGAGTTCAACTTGAGCTCTACCCCCAGCTATCTGCCTGGGGCTTGTTATAATCCAGTGGCTACAGAGCCACCAAGCCATAAACCACCTTCTGCTGCATCTCTTCAAACTGGAGCAGGATCCTGGGGGAGGTTGCTCATCTGCTCTTGATGTCCAGCAGGCTCTTCCCATGGGAAAACATTGCTGCCATCACTTTGGGGCATGGAAATAAGCACATGTGCTTGGTAGCTGCTCTATCAGTGCTCCCAGTCTGATCTGGGCAGAAGGTCAGATGGACACCCCAGAATATACAACTCCATCCAGCATGGCTGTAGGGGCAGTCAACAAAGGCACTGGTGGGTGTATTTGTGGGTTTAGATGCACACACACACACACACACACACACACACACACATTCCATGTCAGCCTCTGCTCTGCCTGAATAACATCCATCTGCCACCCTGGACAGGGACAAAGAGTCCCAGGTTCACCCAGTCAAAACCTTGGAGACAGACACAGCTTCCACATACAGTCCACAGGCAGCAGTGTGCCCAGTGTCACAGCCCTTGGTCTCCTGCAGGCCCTTGCTGTCTCCAAGCAAGTGAGAGAAAAGCCTTCTGGACAGGACTGCCAAAGCCCTGGCTGCCCCTCCTCTGATGCACTCCAGGCACCAGGGCTGAGGAAGGCTGTGCTTGCCCTTGAGCCCTGCCCATCCGTCCGTGGACATGTCCCCATCCCCATGACTGGCTGTGGAGACTGTCCCTGTGACCAGAGCTGAGGTCTCAAGCTGTACCAGAGCTCCCCAGGAAGGGATGAGCCTGGACCCTGGTGGGTGAGGCATCACTGCAGGGCTGTGACATTGCTTGTTGCAGACATCACAGGGCACACAATGTGCTGAGGCCTCTGAGCACCACCAAGGTAATCCCTCACCTCGGCTGCAGAGCCGGCAGCAGCCTGCCTGCAAGTGTGACACACAGAGGGAGCTGGGCAGGAGGGTCCTCACCATTCCAACAAAACCCCTAAAAGCATCAGAACATGTTCCCACCCCACACCAGGATCAAACAAAAACCTCAAGCGATTTCCATGAAAAACCAAAGACACTCCCAAATGGATTGTCATGGCAAGAAACCAGCTGGGGTGTGGGAAGGAGGACCGAGGTCTTCTCCAGTGCTGGCATAGGAGGGACTTTTGCTGGAAGTCCCCCAGGCCCCAGCTGAGCCCTTGACTTGCCAGGCTAGTGGGTTTGTACGGCCTGTCCCACTGCAACTTTCCACAGCATAAATAAAGGAATAATCACTTGAACTTGAGCCCAGGTCAGTACCTTAATGAGCAGACTGCAATCCAACTTTCCCTTCCACTTAATGAATATTAATTAACTGCACACAATTGAGCAGCTCCAACAAGACAGCAAAGGCATGTGCTTGTCCTGGAGTGTACAAGCTCTGTGCTCTCCTGGGACACAGGGAGTGGGGGTCATGTCTCTTCCTCTGCAGCTATGTCCTGGCGGGTAGGTGGCTGGTGAGTGCAGGGTGGTCTTGCCCCTGTCCTAATGGGACATTCTTTCCAAACTCTGGTGACCTTTTCAGATAAGATTTTAACATGAACTGGTGCATTCCTATGCAACATTTTCCTTTTGATTCATCAACTCTTTTCATTTTTTCTCCCTATTGTGATGGAAAATTCCCAGCTGACATCGAGGTGAAGTTGCTGCTCTGAAGCAGGCTCAACGCCATGGCTGTTCCACAGAATCCCTAGGGTGGGTGAGCACAGCAGCCTTGCATTGCTTTGTCATACATTGAGAGATAGGTCTTTATCTCCTGCATCAGCCAAGCTGATTCCCAGGAGAGTTTTGAGACATGAGAAGACCTTTCTTTGCTGTGAAGCAGGCAGGTGAACTCACACAGGGGATGTGGTCCAGAGCAGGGCAAGCAGATCTCCATCAGCAGAGCCAACGTGGTCGTCCCTGCATCCTGCCATAGTCTCCTGCACAGTTGGGAACAGAAGGATGTGCTCAGGCAGGACCCCATCTGATCAGTTGGGGGCTTCAGGGAGTGGGGATGGGCTGCTTCTCTCACGCTGTGGAGAGCACAGCCTCCCAGGAGCATCCATGCCAAGAGTTCATGATGGTCTCCAGATGCTCCCTCTTCTGTTCACAAAGGCAGAGATTGACACAATAAACAAACTATTTGTAAAATTCCTCAGTGAGGGCAAAAAACCCCACATTAAATGGAAACATGGATACCCCCTGAAAGAGTGCAGGAGGGGGGAGCATTCTCAGGACCTGATGTTATACCAGTGGGTATAGAAATGGAAACATACATAGGACTGGATTTTCTAGCAGAAGAATTCACCAGAGAATATGAAGTTCCCAGTCCACAGTCCCCAGACAATGTATTAACTTTCTCACCAAAGGAGAAAGCAACACACCTGCCTGTGGCTGGGCAAGCTGGGGGGTGAGTGTACAGGAGGGAGCACAGACCCATCCCTCACTCATTGCCCCATACTGCTCCTGCCACTGGCTGGGCTGGGCTTCTCCTCCTGGACTCTACCCTGACCCAGGCAGCACCAGCTATCACAGGCATGTTCACCACTTCACAGGAAGGCTCTGGTGTGAGGTGATGCTATCTAAAGTCCTGCATCCCAAAGATGTGTGAGTATGGGAGAAGCTTCTTTAAAAACAAGTTTAATTTCAAAGAATGGCTTAAAAATCACACCTTTAAAAAACTTGGGCACACCAAATCAAAGCAGAAACTCAGAACAGATTATTTTAATCCTGTTCTAAAAAGCCAAAGCCTGTTTTAGTTTAAATCAGTATTTCTCAATTTACATGAAGGAAATACAGGGAAAGGAACTGTGACACCTTTGTGAGATCTATCCCATGTTTCCCTCTGACCTTTCAGGTATCACCTCATGACACCAGGTTAGGTCCAGTTCCAGGAAACTCATGCTACTGGAGGCATTATCCTACCCATAAGTTCCCTGAAATAGGCCTAAGCACGTTCCAGATTGTCAGGATGGGACTTCAAGGCAGAATCTGACCCAATCTCCTTGGACCCACAGTACCAGGCTTTTGAGAGCTTAGTCCCATGTCATAGCTGCC
>VXBZ01012281.1:73780-108273 GCA_013399135.1 Heliornis fulica
ACAACAGTCACATTGTGACTGTTGGCTTGCTGTAGCCTGCCCATGGGGATTGTCCACAGCCAGCACAACTGGTGTGACCTGCTGTGTATGTGATGCCCTAGCCCTGTGCTCCATTTCCCCTGAAAGACAGCATCTGTGCTGACCTAGGTGTCATGGGATATGACAGATGCCCACCCAGCACTGCCAATTCCAGCCCAGTCCCTGCTATGATGAGCTCTGTGGAACCAATTTTCCTTTTTGTTCTTAATTTCTCTTCTTTGAAAGCCTTTCTGGTATCTCCCAGCTTTGATGGCTAGAAAACACCAATTCTTTCCTGTCCATGGTTGGATTGCTCTGTGACAGCAATGTCCTGCAGGTCCAGTACCTGTCTCTTCACAGAGTTATCACCTTCTGCGTCTACATTCTGAAGTCACAACCTCCACAGCCTTTGCTCTGGGCTGTCTGGGCAAGGCCTCAAGTCCCACCAGGGGTGACTCACCTCTTGGAAGGTGACATTCTGCTGGTGCTTTGACTGCAATTTCTAGCCTTGCAGCCAGCACAGACTTCTCTTTTTATGGTGAATCCATTATTTAAACTAATTTAAATATATATAGGACCTTCATGCTTCTTTGAAGAATCCCACCAATTACTTCTCTCCAAACCAAAACTACTCTTTTCAATATCATGACCACCTTGCCTCTTCTCACCAGACACTAACTGTATCATCCCCAAGGTCCCTTCCTCAGCTGGTGAAGTCAGGTGAAGCAGCAGATTCCAGCACCTGTGCCACAGATAAAGACAGATCTGAAAACACCTGCTCCACCTCCACTGATGTTGCTCTAGCTGATCACTTGTAACTCTGGTGAAAAAAAAAAAGACTCTAAAAGTTACCACACTTCCCAAAATAGATCACACACAATGATGTGCAATGCCACCAGGACAAGCTTCTCCAGACACCCAGTGCTGGTAGGAAGATGAAGAAGCCTCTTGGAGAGATCTTTTCTGTGTGCTGAGACCTATGGCAGTGAAATGTGTGGATAGCAGTGTCCTGTCAGCACTGCAGAGCTGAACCATTGCTAACACAGCCTTCAGCTACAGGCCCTCTGGAGCCAGGTCTGAAAACCACCTCATTGCAAGTGTGGCCTATGCAGGAACAGCTCCAGGAATGATTCAGAATCAGTTTGCCTGATCCTGCTCCCATTCCCATAGAGACCCAGTTTTCACTCGACTTAGGTGGGCCATACTGGAACTCACATCCAGCAGCTGCTCCACTTCTTGTATCAGACAAAGCACCAAGGACCCGTGTCCAGGAGTCACTAACAAGCAGAGTGTGGAGCATGTGAGCGGGGAAGAGGAGAAAGGCTTTGGGTTTGCTGCAAATTCCAACATGCTTTGCAGAGTCAGGGAAGTCTTTCCTGAAGTTATTTCTGTCCTTCTATTCATTGCAAGGGGGAAAATGGCATTGTAATTTGTAACCAAGATTTCACTATACTATTGCCTCTTCCTGATTTACCATCCTCAAATCCCAGTGGAAGTGCCTTAGCCGGTCTGGGCCAACTTTTACTTTGGCAGATCAGGAGGAAAAATCACAAATGTCTGTGAAAGACACCAAAATATTCCTTAAGTTTTCATCACTTGAATGAGTAAAAAGAATAAAAAGCAGAAAAGAGAAGGGGGAGGGCTGAGAGGGGTGCAGAGAGAAAACAAGCATCGTTTAGAAAAGCACGCTGTTACTCCTGGAAGTTGGTTTGTGGAAACACAATTTACAACGCTTATGAGAAGTCTGGCTCTTCATACCATTCCCATTTGGAACCTGTAACCACAATGCAAGCTCTCCCTTTGCATACAACTACATAGCGTGATCTCCAAGCCCAAACAGCTTCACCCACCCCAACGTGCTGGATTTCCATCTGTGTTGCTTGGGTATGTGAGCTGCGTTTTGCACAATGGGTAAAACTTGGCACCATAAGTGAGGCCAGTATAAAAAATTGCATTTAACTTTTGTTTGCCCTTCCCCCTTTTTTGCAAAAGCAAAATATTTTGTAGTTTGTTTCCAATTTGTTTTCTAGAAACCATAAAGGAATTCCTGCTGGTGGCACGGGGAGATTTGGATGGGAGGGGGGAGGGGAATCAAAGGGCAACCAACCACTGCAAAATAGATTGCTTTCTTAAAAAATGGTCTTAAGGTTTTTTTTTTTACATTGTATTCATCAACAACAACAACAACAACAAATATATAGGGAGATATTGGAAATTCCTACAGATTTTTGTCATTAAACAACCTGGCCATGCTCAGCACAGGGCTACCTTTCCTGTGCCCCAAGGCAGGGGAGAAGAGCTTGGGTGAGGTCCAAACCTCTGTGCATTCTCTAACTTGCTGGAAGCATCAGCACTGACACCGGGACTCCTTCTGGCTTGGTCCCACTTCTAGCCAAGTGACAGATGGTTCTGTCAAGGTCCAGTCCCTCCTCCAAAAGTTTCTCTGGCATGGGATCACGCAGCCAGCATGGAGAAGCAGATACCGAGAGTTGACTAATTCTCCAGGCTTCAGGGCTGTCTCCTCCTTCCTATGGACACATCCTTGTCTCCTTCCCTTGGGGACTGAAAGCTCAAGTCAGGATAACAGAGCTTCTCCAGCTGTCCTGCACTGGATTCCCTGTCCACCTTTGCCTGCATCTGTTATTGCTGGAATGTCACATTGGATCAGTCCAGCATTTAAGGGACGCTCCAGTCTCTTGGTAACCAAATCACTGGGGAAGCAGACAACAGAACCTGGTTTTACATTTGTACAAAAACAAATTGAAAGGGCTTTGAGCTCAAATGTTTCTGCTTTCCTATTCACTGGAGGAGGAAAAGCATACCTGAACAACCTTGGCTGGATGAACAACACGGAGATACAAGCTGAGCTCCTGCCTTCTCCCATAGGCGAGATGCTTTTGTGGGGAGGAGGCTGCTCTGGGGCTTTGCTCAGACCTTGCAGCCTGGGGCACACGTGGGAAACATGGCAGTGAGGATTTATATACAGGCCTCACCCTTGGTGACTGTGTAGCCTAAATGAGCAGCCAGATTCTCCCAGATCCAAAAGGTCTCCAGCCCTCGCAGCTCTCAGCCGCGCTCGGCTGGCATCAGCCTGTGCCGGTGCACGGGGCGCAGAGCGGGCTGTGCTCAGCCCCCCACTGCTCCTTTGCTCTCCCTGGTGCTCAGCTCCAGCCTGCACTAGTGGAGCACCTTGTAAAGAGGGAACTCAGTGACCCCCCAGCCCCCCAGCAGGAGCTTTGCACCGCAGGCGGGGGGCAGCCTCGGTGGGGACATGGCTTGTCACAGTGCTTACTAAATAAAGAGCCCTTTAAAATAAATGCCAGGACATGCATGTTCCTGAACTAGGACTCATGCTATTTAGGGTCTCTGCAAAGCAAATAAAATGCCCATAACAAAATAACTATTTAGAGAAAATGCTGCAGAAAGATCGAGAGAGAGCTATGTGTTTGAACATGGTCTGTTTACAGTGCATCATTGCTGGTCGGTCTAGAGCTGTGCTCTAACACGGCAAAAATGCATCTGCATTCCTTCAGTGCAAAAATACTCATGTACAGACATCACAACACTATCACAGCTATTTTCCCTTCTCCTTGGCTTTTTGTTGTGTTGTTGTTGTTTTGGTTTTGTTTGCTTTTTGGTACTAGCCCAGCTCCTAGAAAATTGACCTAATATATACTTGGCCCAGGCCAGTACTGCTTGTCAAATCACCAGTAATTAGCTCTCCTGCTGAAGTGCTGGGGAGGCTGGTAGCCAGGGAACAGACCATCAATGCCATTGTAGCAATGTGGCCTGGAGTTGCTGGCACAGAGGCTTTATGTTGCTGGAAGTAAACAGTGAGCAATGACCTATGTTATTCCTCCTCCATCAGAGCTCATCCCTCCCTGGAGAGGGAGTCGGAAGGTGGGATATGCTGTGGCTCTCCCGCTGTGTCCCTGACTGGAGCCCCTTTGACCACTGAAACCAGAGTAGGAGAGGGGAGGCAGGTAAACTCTGAACTTGGGGATCTGCTCTGAATAGATGGGGGAGGAGAAACACTTGCTGGTAAGTTCAGGTATGCCAAGAAATCAGACAAACTCTGCATAAACATCTACAGGAGTCTTGTGTTGGGGTCATTTACCAGGATGGATAAAGTAGTGATAGTGGCAGGGAAATATTCCTAAAATGAACCAGCTCAGGCAGCTTCCCAAACACATATATCTCCACCACATTCTCGTATGTCCATCTCCATTGAAAGATGGGTATGCAGGATGGCTGTCCTTTGATTTTAGACACCCTGGGGGCTGCAACTGTGGACCCTGGAGAACTGAAAGCTTCCCACCCTCTTTTCTGGCCATGAAGCTGTTAGGACAAGGGGGACTGAGAAGCCCAGGCAGCAGAGCGTTGTGCTTCATCCTCAGGGAGAGCTCTGAGCTCCTTCTGCCATCCCTCTTGCCAAAGGTCCCGGTACTTCCAACGCTTCCAGAGGCAGTGGCACAGGGCAAACCCCATTTGACAGATCACCTCTCTCTTGAGCTGGCTACTGCCTGTGTGGCTCTCAGCAATCTGCCCTCAGCTCTTAGGTGGGAGTAGAATGGCCCCCCAGGAGCATGGCTGCACATGTGAACAGAAGCTTGCAGGGAGTTCAGCTGCAGAATCCTGCGCTTTCCCAGTTCTCGTTTCTCCTGCCTCTACAGCCTTGTGACATCCAGGCTATTTTTTTCCTTCCCTTTTGCTGGTTTATGGCTCCCCAGCTCTCTCTGGGTGAGCAAAGCACTTCTGGGACAGATTATTTACTAGAAGGTATTTGGTACATTGCTTTAATAATGAGAACAATTTTCTGAAGCCTTACAAATATGTTTAAAATCTAAATACAATGAGGCAATGCAACATCATTTAACAGCTCCAATAATATGCCAAGCCTGAGAATGACAAAGGCTGCCGGCAGGGTGCTATGAAGCAGGGTTCAGAACCCCACTGCTTCCCAGCTAAGCAGAAACACATTTCCAGCAGTAAGACATTTGTTAACCATTTTCAAGGCAGCAGGATGGGGCGCAGAGCGAGCCCGGCTGCCTGCGTGTCCCTGCAATGCTGAGTGTTTGGCACAGGCACACACCAGCGTCCTTGGAATTAGGGCCCTTGTGAAGACTTAAGGGCTTAGTGGACTAATATACTTAAGATGGATTTTTCCAAATATTATTCTAAGTCATTCAGAGACACCGTGTTCTGGTGCTGATAAGTGTGAATGAACAGAGCTCCAGGAGTAGAGCTGGTGTGCTCCAGCAGCATTGCCCTCAGGGCTGGGGCAGTGGGACTCAACCCCAGGGCTGTGGTGGGCAGCTGAGGAGATCCTGAGGAGCGTGAGGCACCCCAGCCTGGATCCTGGGACTTGGTCCCTGCCCTCTGTCAGGGTCACTCCTGACTCAGGGTGGTACAGGGACACAAGCACTGTCCCAGGTAGAGCACCCAGGAGTGGGTCCTATCTGCACCCATGGGTGAAACAGCCCATAGACTGCGAGCTTGGAACTGCTATGCTGTTTCTGTAAAGGGGACTGTCACTTCCCTGCCAGCACAGATCCCTCAAAGTGAGATGTCACAGTGTCAGGGCCAGTGAGGATGATTGCCCAGAGCACATGCACCTTTTGTCTGAGGATGAATCTGGCAGCGACAGCCTTGACTCCGCACGGGAGGTTACACAGCCCCAGGCTACAGGCTGGGCATCTCACCAGCCAGCACCAGCCTCTGGGACTGCCCTGGCTGGGGGTGTGAGGGACACAAACCATGTCCCCTCTGCACCCTGACCCCTGTAGCACTGTGCCCTCCACAGCCCCTGTGCTGGGTCAGCCTCTGGCTCCCTGCCATGCAGTGCTGCAGCCCGACCCTGCTCTGCTGAAGGCAACAGCAGAGCTGGCAGCGCTTCCCACAGGCTGAGTCCCACCACATGCTGCAGAAATGGAGATCCTGCTCACGAGCGAGGCGCCACTCTCCATCTCCCCAGAGGAAAAGGATGAAAAAATAAAAGAGCAACTATTGACAGCAGCGGGAGTGAGCCAGAGGAGAGGATGGAGACCTAATGCAATCCTCAGCAATCAAAACCAGCCCCACTTTGGTATTGGTCTCACATAGACCAAGAGTCCTAATAAACTGTTAATGGGAAAAGAGATCATATTTATTACAGGAAAACAAGTTTATGATTACTACAGAGATGACATCATAACCCCCTGTGCCAGTTTAAACAATATTTGGAGAATTCATTTGTTTTGTACTATTTAAAATTATAGTGTGGGAGCCTATTTTAAGTGTGTGTGTGAGAGTATATGTGTGTGTGTGTGTGTTGTATCCATGCTAATGTTTATTTAAAACTTTTATTTATAAAATTGATGTTTCTACACCTAAAATGGAAATTTTCTGCTCTAAAACATTTCTTAATTGTGGAAAATCATTGTATATATTTATGTTTTTCTGCTCATTCACATCTGTATGTCTATCACCAGGCACGTGCACGTACACATCCACACGGTGACACATGGGCCTGGACGTGTCTCCTCAGCAGCAGCGCTCCCCCCCCCCCGTGTAAATCCCCTATAGAACAGGAACTACAACGAAGTGGTCAGTAAAGCTGCAGCACACACACACACACACCCCAACTCACCCACCCTGGTGTTGCTGCATCTGCTGATCAACCCAGTGGGCAGGGCACAGCCTCTCTGGAGTGGGCTCTGTCCCCTCCGAGCCTGCCACCAGCAAGACCCTGCACCCCCGCAGCTGCCCGCTCAGCCCCTCCCCGCGCCGCCAGCCACACCGCAAACCGTCACTCAGCAGGGTGAGGATGTCTGCTGGTACCAGGACTTCTGAGTCCCATACAGAAGGGAGATGCCCCCTTGCTTCTGCCACCACTCCCAGCCCCACTGAGCAGCACAGCTGAGCACCCCCTGCCCTTTCAAGCTGAGCTGCTTCCCTTTTCGTGACACACATTAGCAGAGGATTGATCCTTCGGGGGTGTCCAATTGCCTTTCACATGAGGACAGCCTGGGGTTTTACCTGCTTCAGCCCTTCCAACCCCTTATGCCTAGTCCAGTGCTGCTCCCATGGGGCTAAGACCCCCAGCCAGGATGGAGCAGCCCCTGGGAGCCATTCACTAGGCTCCCTGCAGACCCATGGCTGGAGTCAGGATCCCACCCTGACCCCATCCCTTCTATTTTGCAGCAGAGGGGAAGTTGGTGCCTTTAACAGTCCTCAGTTCCCCTCAGGCAGCACTGTGGGACAGTGCTGATGGACACTGTGGAACAGGACAGATGTCCAACACCACCCCATGGACGATGTTGCAGCAAGATTTCTGGCAAAAATTCCCCTTGCTTGGCTGTGAGATGAAGGGCCAGACAGCCAGAGATGGGCCTCCTGCCTTTCCCCAGGATGTACCTGTCCTCCCAGGCAGGTCTAGACACTGGAGCCATAAATCTGCTGGCTGCTGCCCTGTGCAGCACTCCTGCCATCACTACTGGGGCTGGGGGAGGCAACCCCAGCACAGTCTGACCAGGAGCTCAGTGTCAAAACAGGCTTATGAATGGACTGTCTGAGGGAGCTGGAAGGAAGCAGCAGGAACATGCCCTGCAGCCTCCTGGGCACCCGGGAAGCTTCAGCAGCACTGTGGAGAACCGTGGGACAGCAGCAGTGCCCATGTGCATCCCAGATGATGAGGCACTCAGCATGTTCTACGGGAAGTTTTTGGAGTGCTGATCTTCCTCTGCAAGTGGGGAAATTGAGGCACAGTACGGGGTGATTTCTTCTTCTGGATGATGCAAGACTTTGAGCCACTTCCCATTCCTGACTCCCCTCTTGTGCCATGGACCAGGAAAGAACCCAGTGCCCCACCACTGGGTGCTGCCTTGGGGCACCAGGAGTAAGGCTTACAGGAGTGCCCAGGACCTGCAGTTACAGCTGTGGGGTTCAGGACAGCGCTGTCCCCTCCTGGTCCTTCTCCCCACCCACTTGGCAGCAGCCAGGCTTGCCAGTCTGGGCCAGCAAGCAAGAACAAATGGATGTATGCAGGACTGAAAAAAATCACTCAGAGTGAGGATGGATGTCGGTGGAGAGTCCAGGACAACTTGGTCTCCTGAACCTTGTCCTTGACATGTGCAAGTACTGGGAGAGCTGGGCTGAAGTCCCAACTGTCTCATCCAGCCCCAAACCATGGCCATGCCCAACTCCTGTGGGTTTGGCACCCCCCTTGAGGACTCAGACCAAACAAGCTTGGTGGGTAAAGGTCACACACACTGCAGATGAACATCTTCCTGGCAGAGGCATGGTAACACTGAGTAAACTTTGTTTAAAGGAGACAGCTGTGCAACTGGAATGAGCTACAAATGAGTGAGATTCCCACTGACGTGTCTCCAGCTCTGTTGGAGTTTCCCACCGCCCACAGCGCAGCACTTGGAGGGTTCTGTCCCCAAGGAGCAGACATGCAGCAGAAATCTGGTTGGAGTTTGGGCAGGTTTTGGCTCACCATCTCTCCTCTGTTCAGAGAAGAGTGCCCAGGGTACAGGCCTGAATAGTTTGCAATCAGCAGCCTCTGTCCCTGGGCTCCCTTGGGATGCTGCACCCATGCAAAAAACATCCCAGAGGGAAACATGGTCCCAGCAGGTCAGGGCAGGAGGTGGCATGTTCCTGAACATGAACTGCACCCACTGGGGACAATCACATGTCTGCAAGTCCAGATGAAACCTTAAATGCTCAGAGGAGGCAACTTCCTTCAAAACACTCCAGACAATAAGTTAAGGCTTTTCCTTTGGGTCCATCATCCCACCTTTCAAGTTTCAAAAGCTATGAGTCTTTCCCAGGGCTTAAAGAACATGCCTGAACCCTCCTCCAGCTCCCCAGCCAGAAAGAGAAGCACCATCTGCAGCAGGTGATGGATCAGGAGGAATTGCTGAGCTGTGGAGTGGTCTCCATCCCTGAATGGCCCCTGAATGAGATTCACCACTGAAAGATGTGACTGATACTTCTGGAAAAATGGAGGAGGTGAAGCTATTCCCTCAGAGAAGGCCTGGACAAAGGTGTCCTAAAAGGGGTCCAAGGACAGGAAAAGGATCTTGGGACAACAAAATACATTTAGAAGTCACTTGCTAATTTTTCTGAGCCAGAGTAGCAAGACCAGAGCAGGAAGAGGACAGAAAGGGACAGACATCTGTACAAAGGCACTGTGTAAGGGACTGAGGAGCCTGGAGAATGACACTGGGACGAAAGACCTAAAAGGTGCAAAACCACTCACTGAAGGAGAGCAGCTACATCAAAGCATGTACTATGGTGAGAGAGGCTGAGGTGAAGATATGGCAGAAAAGTCACAAATATATGGCTCCAAGCAAGGGAGAAAGATTTTTGTGCTCCATGAGCACTGAACAGTGAGGGGACAGGGAAAGTCACATATTCACAGAATCATGGAATGTCAGGAGTTGGAAGGGACCTTGAAAGATCATCCAGTCCAACCCCCTGCCTGAGCAGGGTCACCTCGATTAAACCACACAGGAACATGTCCAGATTGGTCTGGAATGTCTCCAGAGAAGGAGACTCCACAACCTCTCTGGGCAGCCTGTCCCAGGGCTCTGTCATCCTCACAGTGGAAAAGTTTCTCCTTACATTTACATGGAACATCTTATGCTCCAGCTTGGACCTGTTGCCCCTTGTCCTATCACTGGTCAGTGATCCTATCCCTGGGCTGGCAGGAGTCCCAGGACATGAGATACCTCTTCTGCAACCCTTGGTCGGGGTCAACAGACCAGCATCCCATGGTCCTTCACAGCCAGTCTCATGAGGTTCCTGTGGCCTTGTAGACCTTCTAGGAAAGAAGACAAGGGTTAATCAGTGTACTGGGGAGAAGAGCCTGGGGGAGTGTGGTCTGTCCTTGTGGGTGTGTTGAAATGAGTTCAGCTCAAGAGATTCCTTAGATTGTGGTGTTATCTCTCACGGCAAGGGATGGGGACCCAACTCCAACCGGAGGAAGTCCAAGTATCTGGCTCCAGTGAGCGGTGGTGCCTGGGAAGGGACTGGGTGGGCTGAGGGGGGAGGTACTCAGCTGCAATCCTGTGCCCATTCCAGGCTATAAAAGGCTTTTTTGCATGTTAGAAACAGAATTGTCTTCCACCCCTGACAGCTCCTAAGCTCCAGTGCCTCCTAATAAACTCCATATCTTTATGCAAAGGAGTTGCTTCATCTATACAAGATTCACAGAATGATGAGGCCCAGAGCCAGCCTGAACTTCCAGAACAAGGAGTACTGTTGTACACTGGAGGTCTTCCTCAGGAAACTTTAATGGCAGGAAGCCTGGAAAAGGACAGTCTTATGTGGGACCAGTATTTTCAGGGGTTATGGACACAGCAGAGTGAGAGTCCATTCCAGCAGCAGGAGGGGTGGAAATATCTTCTTGCCTCCAATGAAGCTCCAGAGGGACATTGCATGGAAGCAGTCCCCACAGAGCTGTGATACTGAGGAGTGACCTAAGGGGACATGCCCTCAGCAGTGGATGACAGCAGAAAATGGCAGTTGCCCCAAAGCATCACCAACAACACTGAGCTGGCAGAGAGGCCTGGGCATTCCCTAACACCTACTGCAGTGCTCAGAAGGAGGCTTGCAAAGGGCCTGAGAACCTCTCTCCTGCCCAGCACCCCTCATCCCCAGGCCTGTCACACTTTGTGCTTGTGCAGCTTTCCTCTCAATTTGATCTTCTGTTTCTGTTGCCTAGTGCTCCCCCTCCTCCATGCCACAGGGCAACAGTATTAACATCTGATGGCTGAGTACCACCACACAAACAATTAGACACCATCTCCCTTCCCCTCAGACTTTCCTTTGAGAATTACAAGTCTGTCCAAGTATGAAAGAATGAAAGAAAAAGGAAGGTCAGACCCTGGACACCTGGTCTCACCTCCAGACAGGCTTCCAATGACTATGGCCCTATTGTGTCTCTGTTTTCAGTTATAACAGGGGACAGTGACATCTTTCTGCTTTGGATACTTACAGTCAAGGACAGACCTGAGCTTGAGGGAGATGTAGACTCACTGGGTCCTGGGGGGGAAACTGAGTTCGTACCTGCCCCAGCTGTCTCCACCTTTGACACATACAGAAAGAAGATACTGTGATCACAAGCTTTGCCACAGAAACCACAGGAGTCACAAGTGCTTACAGCCAACAAAATCCAGGGTCTCTCCCTACATCACCTTGTAGTAATTGGTGTAAAGAGTTCCTCAGATGAGAATGACACAGAAATAACATGCCACTGCAAAGAGCCATTCAAAGTCAGTATATGAGCTTGCCAGAAGAGAAGCCATGCCATGAGGAGGGCAACCACAAGGCACAGAGGTGGCAGTACCTCCCACATGGCTGATGTGCCAGGAACCTCATCACTGCCCACCACTGGACAACCATGGGGGGTATCAGCCCTGCATGACTGAAGACCATGTCTGGAAACAGCTTTCCAGCCACAGTCCAGTCACTTGAACAGTGTCTGATGGAAGATCCACACAGTTGTTGCTGTACACCCCAAGGCTCTTCTAGGTCACCCAACTCCACACAACCCACCAAGTCAGTTTCTTCAGTCTTGGAGTCAGTATGTGACTGTCTCCCAACTGCAGACACTCCAAAAAGCATCATCTCAGGTCAGTGAGTTAAGTTCCATCCACAGGGACATTCCTGCAACGCTGCAGAGATCATGGCTCCTCCGTAGTGCTCTGATCCCCATCGAGGCATCAGACCTTTCCCTGCAGCAGACACACTTGCATTGGCTTCACCTTTTCACCAAGGTCCCTGCTTCCCCCAGGCTGGCATCATGCACACCCCTGAACCCACCCAGAGGACAGCTTTCATCTGATGGATGACAAATCTTCTTTGGATGAGCTCTACCTGCTGCACAACCAGCTCAGTGTCCTGCTACTGCCCTCTCCACACATCTCCAGGAGCTATGGTCCTCTGCAAGTGTTAGCAGGAGAAATAGTCCTCCACTGTAGGGTCAGTGAAGAAGCACTGACACCTTGTCTGAGTAGTGACCTGTGCAGACATCCACAGCACTGCTCTGCACTAGGATCACTGCTAAAGTCACAACACCAACTCCTCCTGCCCCTGCCCAGACTGAGATGCAGGGGCTCTGAGCTCAACAGGTCCTCCCCCCAGGCACAGTCACTCCATCCCCTTCCACAGACGGTGGTGCAAAGCAGCAGCCAGCAGCCAGGGCTGGTGCTCGGTGCCATAGTCTCTCCTTTCACTCTCCAGCTGGTCTCAGCCATGCAGGGCCACAGGAGCCACCACGGGAGCCACGGGAGCTACCATCAGGCTGTGGCAGCCTGGGGAGCTGTGGGACACTGCATCTCACCCGAGTGGTGAGATGTGCTAGAAGCCAGCAGACAAAATGTCCTTAAAACTGAAATTCCCTGGGGGAATAGATGCTCTCCATTTGCTGGGACAGCTGGGATTTGCTGTGCCCTGACCTCTGCTCATGGCCTTGTCCCAAGGCTTCCTGACACCAAGAGGCAATGAAGAAAACCCAGTGTGGAGGAGTAAACACAGTCTGTGATACTCAATTTGGCTGTTGGGCACCGGGGAGGGCAGACACCTTGGGTGGATTCCACAAGCCTGTTGGGATGCAGAAGGGGCACTGGGCTTAGTGGTTCTGGGCACTGTCCCAGGTGCCAGGGTTAGCCAGCTCCTACCACTGCCCCAGGCATGGAGGTTCAACAGCTCTTTGGCTGGTCCTTTCAGATGCCAAGTTTGTCTCAAAGGCTGATCCAGCACAACAAACCAAAGGTAACCCAAAGCTGCAAAAAAATCCATGGTGTGGTGGGAGAGGAGTGAGAAGCATCAGGCAGACACTGATACCCAGAGCAGAAGATCTGAGAGCTCTTCACACCACTGCTGGTGATGGGACAAGTGGTTCACCCCAGACCCAGAGGCCAGATGGATGCAACACAAGAAGCTGATGCTCAATCGCTGCTGCAACAAAACTCACCAAGCTCCTGGGTCCACTCCTGGGAGGAGCTGTTGACTTTTGTGGGTCCCTCATCCCACTGCCACAGTGGGCATTCTGGGGCTGGCCCAGCTAAATGTGACAAATTAGATGTTAGATAAAAGTTCTTCACTGAAAGAGCTGTTGGGATGCAGAACATGGTGCCCGGGGAGGTGGCTGAGTCCCCATCCCTGGGTGTATTCACCAGATGGGTAGATGAGGTGCTTAGGAACATGGTTCAGGAGAGGACAGGGACAGTGGACTTGATGATCTTAAAGGTCTTTTCCAACCTGCTCATTCTGTGATGCTGTGTGACTGTGTGACAGGCAGTGGGAGCCCCAATGAGCTCCCCATCCCATCAGCACTGCCTGTGGAAAGCATTCTTCCAAGCACCCCAAGAGGCTTCCTTCTGCAACCCCTTCCAGATAAACCCAACTTATTTAGCTGATAATATATAAACAATTTATCAGCTTTGTGCATTTTCAGTGCAGTGGGATGGATGTTGTTCTTGGAATTCTGTTTGGTCATAATATTTAGAAGAGGGCTCTGATAGCAAAGATAAGCAGCTCGCCCGCAGCAGATGGCTCGCGAGACGCTCGGCGGAGCCAACATTCTGCAGGGAATGAATAAACTTGTAATGCAAGTTGTTTGTAAGTGGTTTTAGCTAAATGTCACATGTAAGACTGCACAGACATGCTCTGTCCAAGGTGTTTGAATTTATAGGAGCAAGGATTCAAAGTCAGGGGCCAAATTTGCTTTTAAACTTCCTTAAACAAATGTACAGAGGATAAAATACCTCTGGATTTGCTCTTTGAGCAGGGGGGTGAGAAAGATGTGTGCAAAGACACAGCCTACCCTGCCCCAGCAGGCCCCTGCCAAGGGGCCATGCCCGCCGCCATGCCCAGTCAGAGCGAGGCAGGGCACCGCCACCTCCGCTGAGGTCCCCCTGGCCCCCATCACTGTGTGCACGACCCCTGTGTGTCTGTCTCATTCACCTGCCAGCATAAAGGAAGCAAAGAAACTCTCTCTTCCCAGCAGCTACCCAGGGAGCTCTTGCTTTATCCCTTGGGCCGCACGGCCAAGCTCTGATCGGCTTCCGGGGCAGCCCTGGGAGGCCACACACAGCAAAGGCATTGAGGTGCTGAGCTCCTCTGAGCAGGTGTCTGACCTCACAGGAGTGGTGCTCCACAAAGGAGGTGCCAAGACACCCCCAGCTCACGGCTCTGCAGAGTGAGCTGGGCCAGGGCCCATCCCTGCGGTCCTGCATGCGCCCTGCACCCTGCTGCGCGCAGCCTGGGCGTTGGCGCCGCGGAGCAGGGACAGGGTTCTGTGCAGAACCCTGCATGTCAGGGGACTGCATGTCTGCAGGGTTCACAGCCTGCAGACATGCAGACCCCTGCTCCCACACCAGCAGCCTGGCCAGGGCAGGCTACTCTACCAGCCCTCATCTCAGGGTCTCGGTGGGCTTCTCTGCCCGCGTGCTGCCACTGCAGGATCCAGAAAAGGGGGCTGCGTGCCCTGCTTCCAGGGGTCACTGGCAGTGACCAGCCCAGGGACTGGCCACCCCACCACAGTTCCCAGTGCCTCCCTGCTTAGCACAGCCTTCCCCCCAGCCCAATCCCATGATGCTGGGACAGTGATGCTGCTGAGATGTGAAAAGAGGTAACTGCAGGAGACCACAGCAGAGGAAGTGGGTGATGGTTTTAAAATAGAGGGAGGGAGATTTAGATTGGATATTAGAAAAAAGTTCTTTGCTGTGAGAGTGNTTGGACTAGATGACCTCTGGGAGTCGCTTCTAACCCAAATCATTCTATGATTCTATGATTCTATAAGTGCCTGAGTCCCACGCTGCAAGTGAGGAGACACCATGGGCAGTGCTGCCTGTCTGCTGGAGGAGGCTCTGCGGGGCTGCAGGCACAAACTGCAGCACCCCAGGATGGAGCCCTGCACCCTCACTGCGACCGTGCTCCCCTCCCCGGTAGCAAAGGTAGGATCAGGGGCTGTGAGCACAGCAAACAGCACTGGAGCCACTGCACACAGGCAAACCCACACTGCTTCTCTTCCCCTCACACCACCTGGCTCACCCCTCCCCAAAGACACGTGCAACGATAAAATCAAAGGGCTCTTCTCACTGCAGCATGGGAGGAAACACTCAGAAAACATCGTGTTAACATGTGTTCTGTGATTTTTTTTTAAGAAGTCTTCTGCAAAACTCAGTGAAGGCAGGCAGTCCCTTCCTCCCCTGTAGAGCCTGTAAAGACTGAGTCTGGTGTCAGAGCATCTGGTGGGAAATGGATCACTACGAACTGCACAAGCCAAGCAGGGTGGAAGAGCTCGACTGAGAGCCTTCTCCCACACAGCCTCTTGGCACCCAGAGGTGACTCCAGGACTCATCCAGCCTTTGCCTAATAGGTACTAGAGGTCACGTTGCTCTAGCATGTTCTCATGCTGGAGCTACAGAGAGCTCTGTTTCCAAAGAGTCCAAGTGTCTCCTGCCCTGACACGGTGGTGTTGGGCTTCTATAAGTGCGTCTTTTAATTAGATTTATGAGGCCTCAACTGAAATGCTGAAGACAGCGTTTAGAGTCCCTCAGTTCTTGTTCTGTTTAATTCATTCCCTTCTCCTCAGGCTGTGATTCCAGCCCAGCATGTGAAGCTCTGTCATTGCCAGCAGGCTCTTTCATTTCCAAAGTGAGGCAGATCAAAATCTCTGTCATTCTGATCCCTTCCCTCTTGCGATCTCTCCTCACCTTTTTTACAAGCTGTTTCACTGGCAAATTGACTGAGGGCTGGGTGCTCTGTTCACTGTGCAAACAGCCTGGCTCTGGGCTTGTAGACTCCTTTGGACAGCAGTAGTGACTTCTCATTTTCCTAAGGAGGGCATTGCATTTGCAACTTCCATTGTTTTGATGAATTCAGAAAGCTTCATCTCCTCTGAGAGCTCATCAATACCATGAATCTCACCACCTTCTTCTCCCCCTGGTCTCCAGTGCTCTCTCTTGCAGCTACATCTGCCGCTCCTCTGGTCTTTCAGCACCTCTGCAGATCAGCCACCAAGTACCCTCTCCAGCTGCAGCTACTGTGGATGGCCAGAAGCTCTTTTGAAACCAATGAGTGAAGGCAACTATGGCATCTAGACTCAGTGCCTCAAGAGGACACTTCCAAGGTCCCCCTAGCAGAACATGGTTACTGGTCTCACTCAGTAACCCCTGTCTCTACTGCTCTAGGAACAGAAATCGTGACTTGGAAACTTCAGAGAAGTACTTCAGAACCAGAAGCTTAACCAGCAGGAGACCAGAGATGCCCCCTCCTCTGTCCCATGGGGTTCCCTCCACAGATGGGGTCCTTCAGAGCTGTGCCAGAAGTTGCTGCTCTCTATTGAGACACAGCCATTGAACAATCCCTCTCTAATTGACATTGTTTGCTAAAAATAAACTCCTCCTGCTCAATGAAACACAGCCAGGAAGACACAGATCCCCCAGGGCTTGGGCTTTCCATTGCACTGGCTGCCCCCATGCACGGTTGGGGTTCTGCTGCAGCAATGCCCCAGCTGCTGGTGGTGGCATGGGCAAGTCCTTCATTAGCTGGGTGAACTCTTGAAGGCTATCTTCCAGGTGCCAGCTCTTCCACAGCATGTGGGACAGCTGCCTTGTGAGTAGATCATGAGCACCCAGCATAGAGTTCCTCTTTTTCTATCCAAGAAGGAGTGTGCCATGGGTTTGGGTCCATCCTGGGTGGCCATGTACCCCCCCCTGCTTCTCCAACAGTAAGAGCATGGTCCCAGGCAACCAGCACAGAGACACTGCTATCCAAATGAGGGGAGGACAACAGATAGCAAACTTCATTTGCTGAATTTTCTGAAACTAACTATAAATGGTAAAAACTCAAAGTCTTGCTTTCTCTGGAGGTTTTCAAGCAAAATAACCCCAAGAACGGCAGTTTCAACTTTTATTTGGATGAGAAAACATTCTTTTATTTTGACATCATCTTTGTCCGTTTTTATCATAGGGATAAAGTATCTTTTATCTGCACATAATGCATCAAGTTGCAGAGTGAGTCATAAAGTGAATCTATACAATTAGGCCAACGTGCTGTGCCTTGGTGAGCACTGGCAAAGTCTGAATGTCACACTCAAGCTCAAGGTACACGGCAATAAAGAGACATCTCTGCTTCTCAAGGAAGAAGTCTGGTCAGAGGGGCACTGCAGAAACACTCATGTGAGGGTGGTGGAGAGCTGGGCATGGATCAGATCTCATGGATGAACCATCCTCACACCTACTTAATTCAACAGAGATGTGGAGTTTATTGATCTGCTGCAGGTGTCCTTATGCACGCTGACATGTAGGCAGGTGTGGGAGCTGCTGTGGGATGATGGCTGATGTTCCACCAGTGAGGACCAAGCAGAGTTCCTGTCTGAAGCATACTCGGGCTCCCATATTTGGTGTCTAAGATTTGGCAGGTTAACTTAGCGGCTGGAAGCCATCAGGACACAGGTTTACACTGCAGAGATGTATCATTAATGTAAGAAAGCAGAAAATCAAGCCTCAGTCCTTCCTAGAATGCTTCACACTCGTGGTCCAGAGCCATGAGCCATCCTTGACAGCAGGTATGTCCACCCTTCTTGGCAGGGATAGGGACATCAGTGTATCACATTGGCTCTGGAGTGTTGTCCTGGACAGTCTGTGTCTGTCAGGATTTAACCTTCCTGGGAGCAGTAGCCACCTTTTCCTTGTTCTGGAAAGGTTTCTGGGCCATCTGAGAGTGAGGAGGAAGGGGTCCCAAAGTATTATAGTTTTTTATGTCCCTGGGGCTTGCTGGGCCCATTCTTTGCCACAGTACAGGGTCCACACCAGACCACAGGCAGGGCATGGCTGCATGGAGTGCCTGCTGTTTCAGGAGAAGTGCCACCACAGCACAGGACCTTCCTTCAGAAGAGCCCCAAAACTCTGTCACCAGGTAAAGGTGTAAGAGCAAAGCACTAACCTAACCAGACTGTGCTCCTCAAAGGCAGGCAGATACATCAACTCATGCCACTGGCAAGCCTTCAGACAAGTCCATGGATGTCTTTGCAAGGCTCAGGACCAAGCAAAGCAGCATGGCTTCTCAGAGCAGATTAGGCACTGGGCTTACTACCAGTATCAGCTCCAAAGAGTTAAGACCACCATGCCAGGGGACAGCAGTGGGAACACCTCTCCCTTGTCACCTGTCCAGCCAGACCTCCTGGTGCACCTCAGTTGGGAGCAGGCTGCAAGGTGCCCTGGAGATGGCAGCAGGAGTTTACTGCTTGTGGGTGATGGCAGAGCTGACACTAAGTGTCCTCCACTCTCACACCCACCATGTGAAGATCCATTCTGCTCTCCTTTCCCTCATGGACACCATCAGAAAAAGGCACCGACACCCCTGCAAGGGTCATTCTTCCTGGGATGGGAAATCCCAGCTCTGCTCAAGCTTCCCTGCCCAGCTCCTCCCAAAAGACAGGCTGTCCCAGGAGGTGGGCAAAAAGTGCTTGTCATGGGGAGAAGGCTTTGGGCCACCTGCCCCACGAGCTGCCCACTGGGATCCCACAAGGCCAGGCCAGAAGGTAAAAGACCTGTTTTTTGTCTCTGTGTGTTGTTATTTCCCTGTTAAACCTTGCCATCAGTCAAACAGCAGAGGAGGACACGAGAGAATAAACTGACTTGCTCTAACCACACACTGAAGCAGCCACCCATATGTGGGCTTGGGGCTGGCAGGGGCAGGGCTGGGCTGTTAACGACAGGTGAGCACTGAAACGAACCCTTCGCAGATAAAAGCAGCTTTTGAGGGCTCTCTGCCTAGAGATGCCAGTGAAATGCCTTTGGCTGCTAAATGAGGAGTATGGGCACAGGGAGCCAGAGTTGTGGGTCCACCCCAGGGACCCAGAGCCAGCTTATCAGCAACATCTGCCCTGGCTTTGCAAACCAGAACCTGAACCACAGCTCTGTCACCGGTGTAGATGACACATTTCCTTCAGCCAGGGACAATAAACCAGCCATCTCTTACTCCTCAAGGAGAGACAACATGACTCAGCTTTTACCTACCTTCTCCTCACAGGGGTCTCTTACTCCCCAGAGCCCTCACCCACCCCCTCTCTCAACTCCTACAAAGCTGTTGGATTAAAATTCAAAGGTGAAGGCACAGCAGGAAAGGCTTTGATACCAGGAGACGGACTAGCCGAGGAATGTTACAGGATTTTTCCGTGGCTGTTTCTTCTCAAGCATGTACACAAGCAGCACTGGGTTATGCAACTTTGCATCAGTGCCTTTTAGCTGCTCCAGGCAGGGGAGACACGGGCATTATTTAGAATACTCCTCTCCTTAAATCAAGCTGAGAAATGTGCACTTGCCTGAGCAGCAGGACTTACAAAGTGTGCTGATCCCTGATTTGTACAAGGCAGCATCCTTCCAAGAGCAAGGGAAGCTCTGAAAGGCCATGGCAGCCTAATGTGCAGTCTGATGGGAGCACGTGTCCTGAAGGCAGGTGGCCAAGTCCCTGTGGATGTGTCCTGGCTTGGATGACAACACAGCCTGACCACATAGCAGGGCCTGAAAAGCCACTCGGATAAACGCACCCTTCCATAGCCTTATACCCTGGGGAGACATCTCCCCTCAACCTTCTCACAGGTGGTCTTCTTCCCCTGTGCTCCAGAAACCTTCCACTGCTACCAGCTGCTCCACCATACTGAGCCACCTCAACAGCTGCAGGACACAGATACCACATGAATGGCAGGAGACCTCAGCCTGAGGCTGGAACCAAAGGGCATGGGAAGAAAGAGACCCCCTTACAGTGTCTTCTCACATCACTGATGTTCAGGAATTTCAGAACCAGACAAAACTGTGTCTTTTAGCTTTGAAGATCTCAGCTTTGCTGCCTATAATCTCCTTGAGGCTGGGTTGCAGGAGGGAGGAGTCTACCTAGATTTCTTTGTCTGTTGTTGGTGATCTGCTAAAGCTGTATGAGAGACTCATTGTCAGTAATGTCAGCTGGATGCCCACCTTCCAGTTGGTAGGGATGCTGCTGAGGGAACCAAGCATCTCCCCTCTGAAGACTCACAGACTCTGCAGAAAGTGCAGCACAACGTGGGTGTTTGGTGGGAGAGCTGTGTCTGCAGCACTCCTCATGCTGTTCAGTAGCACTCACATCTCTCATCCTGGAAATCATCACCAGCAGCTTGGAGTCATCATGCTTGCAAACCTCTAGAGGGAACGTGGGAGCTCTGCTGCCTATGCACACTGCAGCTTTCACACGTTTGGCTTCCCTCTGTCCTGAGCCTCCAGGCAGGAGCGGAACCGTGGCTCCCTGTGGCTCCTGATGAGGAGGATTAGTGGGAGCAGCTTCTGCTGGCTACATCAGCTGTGCTCCCTCCAAGCTGCAGCTTTCACACTGACCCTGTGGAAGAGCTTTGCTGACACTCCTGCATGAGCTATGCCCCAAGCAGGGACCACAAGCAGCTGTGCTGAGCATCTCTGCTCTCCTGGCCTTGGGATGACAGCAGCCAGGTGAGGGAGGAGAGCTGGGCAGCACAGTATCCTCCTGCTGCTGCTTTGGTCAGCCACCTCCAGCCTTCCCCAGCACCCTGCAGTTAAAATGATGCCTGTGAAGCTGTCTGAGAGTGACTGGCTTTGTACAGGGACAGAGTACATCAAAACCACACAACATGATGCTTTCAAGCCCCTGCTTCCAGCTACATCTGTTCTGAAGGAACTGACTCCATGGACATCTGTGGAGCTCAGCACTAGGCTGGGTGGCAGAACCAAGCCCAGTGCTCCCAGCCAGCCCAGCCTCCTGGGGACTGCACCACCATGGCTCAGCTTTTATTTTTAGTTCCTCCTTATCACGAAGGAGGTGGCTGCCAGCTGCTCCCTTCAGTGCAGCACAGCAGAAATAATCAGCTCTGGCAGTGACCACACTGGCAGTCGGGCCAGTGGCTGGTGAGCCCGGTGAGCGTGTGCGTTGCTGTCCTCAGCTCTGGGGAGGGGTGCAGAGAGGCCTGCCAGCAGGTGGACTTCCCTGCAGGTCCTCACCCTGACCAGATGCAGCTCCTCATCCCCGGGGAAGTGCAGTGACTGCTCCACAAGCGCTGGGGGCAGAGGCTTGAAAGCCATCCACGTACCTGTGCTCACTGCTAGGAAAGGAAAGGTTCCCTGGCTGACGGCAGCTGCTGAGTTGTAGGACACTTTGCACACACCCCTAGGGAATTGTGGCCCTGTTCTGCTGTCAGCACAGCTGACAAGCTTTATTTTGCCAAACCAGGACAGCTGTGACTGCTGTGTCCCTAATCCAGTGGTGGTTCTGGACCACCTGCCTCAGCTGACTCCTTGTGAGAAGGAGTTCAGCATGGGTAGGGGAGGAACCATGGAGACAGGTGAAGCACCTGTGGGTATGTGGCAGAGCCCCCCAGGCTGTGATGCACATTCCCCAGAGGTATAGTTTACCCTACAAATAATATATCAAAATCTTTCCCAAGTAAAGTGGAGATTATCCAGACCACAGCATACGCCCAGCCATGAGCAAAGCTGTGGCCACAGCACACTAATAATGAAGGAAGAGAAAGTGTATTCCACATACACAGCTCCTGCAGGCACTTGAGAAAGATCAAGCAGCTTCAGTGGGACCATGGCTGTGTCTAAAAAGTGCAAAGAGGACTCACTGCTGAGGTCCAGTGGGGCTGTCAGCATGGGACAGAGTTGGGCGAGGCAGAGTGGGGTATCTGTGCTGCAGCTGAAGCAAACTTGACTTTGCACCTCCAGGAAGGTGAGTGCTGCGTCCTGTCCAGAGCATAGAAGCAAATGGTGCTCTGAAAAATTAGCTACAGCCTGGGGTGGTTGAAGAAGGAGATGCAGCACAGTGATCTGGATCACAGCTTAGCAAGCAGGTGCTGTGCAGTGTCCAGAAGGCACAGCAGACAGGGCATGATGCTCTGCCAGATGCCAGTCAGTCCTGGCCATGAGCTTTGAGGAAGCTAGGATGAAACAAGCATTTCAGAGAGGCTTCTGCACCACCTCCTAGATGAGCCCACGAAAGCCAGATGGTTCTATCCAAGGCATCCTGTTCTGGGTCAGCATGAGGGAGGAACAGAGAAAGCTGAAACCCCACTGAAATCGCAGGAGGTCCCTTGTGGTTCCTGGCTCAAGCTGATGCGGATCCATTTCAGCTGAATGCAAGATTATCTTGACAGCTTGAGAGCTATTCTTAAATGTAGCTCGTGCACAACACACCATGTAGCTGGGGGAGACACTGTAAATCACTGCTTGGTGGACACAGGATACCAAATAAGTGAAGAGGAGATAAGAGACCATAATATAGGTGTGACTCACTTTGACAAACGCCTGTGAGATGGCAATTCAAGGCCTCATTATTGCAGCTACATGAATCAGAAGAAAAGGCTGTACTATGACAAAGATTTGGATTAATAGATGATTCAGTGGACTCAGACTTGCTACCAAATCCTGCAGCACCTCACAATTCCCACTGGAGTTAAGGGTTGCTGGGCTGCTGGACAAGAGCCACTGTGCCAGAATCAGAGAGGGTTCTGGGGGCAAAGTCAATTCATCCTAGAGCTAGAAGTAAAAACTCCACCTCCAAGAAACAAGGCAGAAGAGCTCCAGTCAGAGAGCAGGTCATTCCCAACACAACTTGTAGGAAGGAAAGGGAATCCCAGGATAAACAAACTCCAAAACTTCCTGATGGTCTGCACTACCCGAAGGTGACACAGGGACAGCAGCCGAGTGGCAGCCAGCAAGTCCCTGGCCCTATTCCCTGTTTCTTACCCCTTTTAAGAGTAGGCTTTCCCATAGCTCCATCCCTTGGGCAAAAGCACAGAGCTGCTGGTGACACAAGAGGAGCTCTACCTCTGCTCTTCAGGATCTGAGGGGTAAATAGATGGGTAAATACACCTCACAGCATGCCTGATCCTGTCTTCCCTCCTGCTCCCCAGCTCAGCCACCACAGTTTCCTTCCCTTTTCACCTCTGCAGTGCTGGTCATGAGAGGGGAGAGGGCAAGAAAAACCCTGGCAATAAACCAGAGCAGATGCAGCATGCATGTGATGGAAAACAGTTCAGGATGAGTAATGTGGGGTTGAGAGCAGCTGGAAACTTGGTATCCTCAGGGATCCACTACAAATCATGTGGGGAGAATCTCACCCCTCTCTCGGGAATTATGGATGCACATTGTGTGGGGAGCCTGAATGTGTCCAGATAGCAATTGTACCCCACCATGGGGGTCTATAATCACCTAGAAACCCTACTGCAATGTTCTCTGGGCTGTGGAGTCAGAGGAGTGTAAAGTCTGCAGGGCTGCTGTTTGGTAGTGCCCATTCCATGACCTGCAGGGTGAGCCAGGGGTGGGTAATAGATCAGGCTTGTATTTTCTTCACACCACCAACCATCCCTGTCATCAATAGTGCTCAGACTGGAGACAGCTGTAACAGCCCTCCTATGACAGGAGCCAGGAAAGAAGCAGCAGTTGTTCTCCAGCCTCAGTGGGGCCAGCTCTTTCTCAGACAGCTCAGCCACTCCTTTGTACCAGCCCTGCAAACTTAAAAGGGTCTTTAAATGGTGAGTGTTGAAGGTGCCAGCATTTAACTCAACTGCTTCTCCTAATTTTTGCCTTCCTGCCAGTCCTCTTGTTTTACAGACAGGACATATCACTTTTCCTAATTTCTCAAGGATGTCTGGCCAGGACCCACGTACAGGTTTCCGCCATTAATAACAGACATGGAGCCGTATCTCAACCAGTGTCCATCTCCCTTGCTCACAGCTCCCTCCCTTTCAGGTGTGTCTCTGCCAGAAAAGATTTGGGATCTGTGGCAAACTCCAAGGCTCTCTGAGTGCCTTTGGCCTCCTCTGCTGATCTCCAACCCCAACAGAGTGACTATTTGCTTGCTCAGTGCAAGTTTATCCTGGAAGCCCTTATCGATACTCAGCCACATTCGTCACTTGAGTCTCTGCAGACCCTCTTCCAGTTCAGGTGGGGTTTCTTATTTCTCCCTTTCCCCACAGCTCTTAGCTCTGCTTGGGCCAGCTCAGAGAGATGCCTGGCTCCAAGCCACACCCCAAGAGCTGGTATCAGATCTGGATCACTCAGTCTTTTTTTTATGGGGATAAGTTTGGCAGCAATGGGTCCACTCAAGCTGATTGCTAAACCCTCTCCTCTCAGCTGGTCTCCCAGCCATTCATTGCACCAGGACACTAAACCAAGCCAGAGGCACCTCCTAGGAAGGTTTCACTCCAGACAATGGTCTTGACCCCTAGTGAGATCAGCCCTCCACAGCCAGTACCAGGAAGAGACAGTCTGCTACAAGTGCCAGCTCCTGCCACCTCCTCAATCTTCCTTGCTGGCTTTCTGCACCAGCATCTTTCCCACAGGTCTGCCATGAAAACTTCCAAAGTGATCTCTAACACTTCTCTTTAGGTGTCCACTTCTCCTACAGCTCCTCTCCATTCCTGAGGTATTTTTTATAAATACCCCCTTCATCTATCTCACTTTAGTTTATCAAGAGTGTGAACTCCTGGCACAGGTTACACACACACTTAGCCCAGCCCTGCAGTACTACAGGTTTGCACCTGGCAGAAACATCAGCAATTGCCATAGATATTTCTTTTTTACTGGCATGTTTGTTTATGATCAGTTGTGGACAAATCCTTGGTTTTTCATTCTTGCTGAGCATCAAATCACAGGGGAAATTGACTGTGTTCACACTCCCCATGCTTCCCTGGGCCACCAGTCTTTCCAAAAATTCCTCTCTCAGGAACTGGCCTTTTCCTCCCTGCCCAGCAAAAGCCAGAGCACATGGCTGCCTCTTCATGCCACTGACAGTGTGCCCTCTTAGTTCATACCATTATGAAATGTCACAGCAAAAACAACAATGCTAGAAGTCTTTAAAAATCCTGTCTATTGAAGAAAAGTTTTATATTAGAAGGGATGGAGCAGCAGGAGATGAGACAGACGACTGTGTGCTGTACACGTTCGTAAGAACACACCACATGTTCAGGAGATGCATCTCTTCTGGATACGGCAGAGCAAATTAAAATACCACAAGCCTGACCTGGTCAGCTACACAAGAACTGTTCTTTCTCATATTACGCCAAGGAGATCAAAGAAATTTGCATATTGGTGGTTTTTTTTCTAAGTCTAAGCTTGGTAATGATAGCTCCAGAAAGTTAGAAGAGCTAAAGGAAGAACGTTCCCTTCACATTCTTCATTTAATGTTCCAGTAAGATTTTTTAATGAGGAAAAAAATCTGATAAAATCCACATTGTGCTGCAGTACTGCAAGTACATCCCCATAATTCAGTGTAAACTGCCTTACAAGACAGAAGTACTGAGTTCCCAGCCAGAGAGCTGAGCACAGGAGATTCCTGGTTAGACTCCTCAGAGACATGGCCAGTGCTAAGGATACACATGGTTAACACACCCAGATGAGTTTGGTGCTGCCTTATTCACTCCTAAAAATTCATCAGGGGGTTTAGCAACCACGGGCACCTTGCAGAGACAGCATTCAATGACATCTTTCTGTCCCTTATTCTTCAGGATTCAGATTTTGTTTTCAAATGGCCACAGCATCATGGTGTTGGTTAGAGGAGTACAAGGAGCCCCAGTGGAGCTCATCTCCTGGGGTCATTCCCATGTGCACCCACGGATCTCTTCTGAGTAGGTGAAAACCACCACAGGACATAACAAGACCAGGATGCCCAGGAGGTCCCAGCAGCAGCAGGAGGTCCCTGGGATCCAGCCTGTAGGTGATGGATCTGGGCATCCTAAACTCTCAGGTCAGCCCAGCCTGGTGTGCCCACAGCTGCAGTGGCAGACCAGAAGTGAAAGAGCTCAGCAGCAGGCTTCTAGGAGTTTCTTTGCAGGTTGTGTCCCTTTGAGGTTGTGTCCTCTGAGCTGGATACGCTGTCCACATGCCCCCCAAACTTGGACAACAGGCACACTTTGATGAGCATTGGGGTAAACTGGTCAAGACACAGCTCAGCCCAGGCTGGTGTCCCTGAACGTGCATGGTGGCACCACAGCATCGGCCTTCTCTTCCCAGGTGCTTTTAATGGCTGGAGAGTGATCCACGGGTCACATCCCTCTGTCCCTGGGCCATCAGTCCCAGGCCCTGGAAGCCCATGGTGGAGTGGTGGGTCTCAGGGTTTCCAGATGGCCCTAGGAAGCAAGGGTGGCCATCAGAGCCTTTTGCAAGGGGCCTGATCTGGGCTATGCCCAGGAAGCAAGGGCAGCCTGGGAAGCAGGCTCTAGAGTTCCATGTGCTGAGCCCCTGTGGGAAGGGCTGGCCTGCAGGCACATCTTGCTGGTTTGTGCCTCCCAAGGGGTCAGGCAGCCCCTGCAGTGCTGTTAAACACGGGCCATCGTTCAGGCTCACTCCCTGCCAGCAGTCTCTGTGTGAGGCCAGCACAGTTTGCTTGCACAAGACAACAGAAAGTGATTTTTACACTTGACAACAATGAAGTGTTCTTGCATTTAACAACAAGTATGTGCTCTCTAGGCTTAATGCCTTTTGGAAAAGTCCTTAAATCCATCAGTCCCATCCTGCCTTCCCAAGGGGAACAAGTGACAATCTGTCTGTGCTCTGCTTCCCCCCCAGGATGTTGTGGGACAAGCTGCTCAGGTCCTGTGGGACAGCAGACACCCCAGACCGCAGGGGAGGAAGGAGGGTGGGAATACAAGCCAAGAGCTGTGGCTTCAGCTTGTGAATGAGAAGAAAGGCAGAGGGGTTTGGGGGAAGGAGAAGTGCCAAGGTGGATGCTGGTGCTGCAGCTGGCAGAGCTGCAGGATCCGCAGCCAGGTCAGGATGGGCACACAGCTGGCAGCCCTGGCCACGCTGGGATGCAGTGAAGGGCCTCAGGGCTGTCACAGCCAGAGCATGGCATGGGGACAGGCAGGCAGCCATGTGTCCCAAGAGGGCATGGTGAGCCACAAAGCCATGCACAGGGACGGGCCAGACCTGGGGCTCCCTCGCTGCAGCCACCCTGGGAAGTGTCTGACAGCAGCAGTGTGGGACCGATCCCAACTCATGTCTGGGGTGCTGCTTCCTCAAGCTGTGCTGCTGTGATTAGGGAGTGAACTACAACATGCTGATGTTCAAAGAACATCTGGAGTGTTTCACTACATTCCCCTTCTAGTATGCCCACAGAGTTAAGGTACTTTGGATGAGGAGCTGGCCATGTTTGCTGTACTTCAAGCCACTCCATGGCACTGGAAACATCACTGGAAAGCTGATTTGGCAGGGTTTCATCGTGAAGAGACAGTCTGGAAATTGCAGGTATATTTGGCAACATCTTGTATGGCTGTGCATGCTTCCCACCTTTCAGGAAGCACACCACAGGGGACACTGGCCAGAGGGACAGGCACCACCAGGAACTCATGCAGGGCTGAAGCTCAACCCAATCGAAGACTCATTCCAAATATTTGTTCCAAAAGAAGGGGAGGGGGGAAAGGAAAAATAAAATTACACATAGGGAGCTTCAAGTGGAATCATGCAGAACATCATGAATTCTCATCATGTTGGTTTTCAACTGAGAAATGCCACTGATAAACCCCTTGCATTCAAACAAACCCACCTGGTTTAGATTTTGATACTTGCATTCAATAAACCAATTTTTTTTTTCAAAACCAGACTTTTTTCTGTTCAAAACATCCATCTCAGTGAAAAGCTCTTGACCTGAGAAGCACAAGAAAAGGAGGAGTCTAAGGACCAAACCCTACAGTCCAGGAAGAGATGAACCCATGTCTGGTGCCCTGTACCTACATCCTTCTACACACCGCTCTGTTCAACCCCACCAGTGTGGGGCTGTGGACCCCCAGCACAGCCACTCTGTGCCCTCCCAGGACATGGGGCTGCTGTGACCCTGGGTAAGGGTTAAGTCCTGGCAGCAGGTCCACAAGGTGGTGGCTGGCAGGCATCTCTCCCTGGGCATATGCTGAGCTCACAGTCACATCTTACCCAGGGCAAATGAAATCTGAGGACCACTTCACTGCTACATCTCCATCCCAGCTGAGCTGGGAGGAAGGCTGGGGGGTTTGCAGCAGGGCTTGCCCACTGCCAGGGAAACCAAGCTCACTCCTGTCCTGGAGGATGCCACATGCTCCTGTGCCAGGGACACCATCGCATGGGAACCATGGTGGCTTTCCAACTGCTGACAAACACTGTCACACCAGACCTAGCTGTGACCCATCCTGCAGTGGTGCTGGGGCCTGTGCCCATCCCACAGACACCCCATCCATCTCACACTGCAGGGACCCCCTTGCCCCAGTCACTGGACAAAGACACTAAAGCAAATCTGTGTGGCTGGTATTTACAACATGCACCCAGTCAGCAATGAGCAGCTGTGGGTGCATTTCATCTTGGTTTGACATAACAAGGCATGAGATCATTGTATATGCCATGACATCACATGGCATGGCAACCCACAGCCCAGGCTATCATGTGGGGTGTGCACATGGGGGTACACATTCCCCCTAGAAATGTCTGGCCTATAAATGCCATAATTGTCCCACACAGAACTAAAAACATTTATTCTGGAAGAGTCTAGATGCTCATGGCTAAAGGCAATAAATACAGCTCTAATTTCATAGTTAATACCCTGTTCAGGGTAAAATGCTCATTTTTAATATCGTTGCCTGCGATCTGACATTACCAACAAGATGTTGCAATACAATATCTGAGTCACTGCGCAGGAGATAATGGTATTTTCTTGAGTTCAATCTGGAGGAGAGTTGGCCCCATTAATCAGGCTTGAAAAAACTATGCCAGAGAGTCTGCCAGAGAGTCTGTCTGGACTGCTCTGAGCATGAGTTACGTGACCCAGGGCTGCAGGGAGAGGGGGAGAGCTTGAGCAGACCTGGATGCTGTGATGGGGATCTTCTGGCAGAGCCTCTCACATGCACTGGCCCTTCTTTGGGTCAGCCAAGAGGGTCCTGAGTTTGGGGGACAAGGGAGTCAAGAGTGACCACCTCATTCCTGCTCTGTCTTCACTATTACACTGCCCCAAGGGCATTACATGCCCTTGGGGCAGTGTAATAGTGAAGACAGAGCATCCCACAGCATGACCAGGGTGACTTGGCACAGCTGGAGGTTGGGATCTGGCTAGTCCCAGTGGTAAAGAAGAACTGGTCAATGTGACAGAGTCTGTCAAGTCTGTCCATCGCCAGGAGCAAGAGCCCCACTGCTGCTGAGGCCAGAGCAAACACTTGGTGAAGTGGACAAAGAAGGAATGTCCATCATGGACAGGTTAATACAATCTCCCAGGTAGGGAAATGGAGAAGCATTCCACCAATGCTGCCCTTAGAAGTGTGTGTAAGTCTTGTAGGCCTTCTGAGGGTAGGAAGCAGAAGAAGAGATGGATGGGAGCTGGGAGAGAAGCCTGCCTGGGCTGCCTTGAGCTCTTGGAGTGTTAATGGAGCTCAAGAGGTCTGGAGAAAAACAGGAGCTCTCCCGGGAACAACAGGCTTTCTTTTCTGCAGGCCAGCAGGAGCAGTTCCAGTTATCCAGCAACACCAGTATGGGAGGAAGACCTCCCTGGCAGAGTGCTCTTTAATCTGGCAGGCAAACCCCGGGTTTTACAGAGAAATATGCAATGCACTTTGAACACAGAGCACTGCTGGTCTATTGGACCATCCTGGCTGGGGCACAGCAGATTTGCTTTCAGCAAGAAGGCTTCAATTCAAGACTGGGTACTTCACTGTAAGAGAAATGCTTTTCCTTGACTGGACAGTGCAGACACTCAGCAGATGAAAGCCCCTGGTCTGCTATGCAGAGGCCAGAGCAGACGATTCCTCCTGTCCTTGAAAGCCAGTAAATGGATCTGCAGATACTTGACATGTGAATAAAGAAAAGACTCATGATAATAAGACACGTTCACTCCTCCAATCTCACCTCCAGAGGCAGCGTGTCAAGTCTGGGGAGAGCAGAGGGTGTAGGACAAGACTCATCTTACCCTGGGGTCTAAGCCAGAGGAGAGGGGAGGGAAAGGACAGTGTTCTCCAATGCTCTGCACAACCCAAGTGTCCTGATCAGGATGGTGCACAGATGGGGACAGTGCTGAGACCTCCTTACCTGGCCATCTGGAAATCTCCTGTGGATAAGCAGAGACCAGATGCCGAGGCATGAGTGGGCAGCCCACCCACTTGCTCTTCATGGGTTTCTGGGGGTTTCAGGCAGGGAGGTGTCTGCCATGGCCAGTCCCACTTGATCCACAATCACCTGCCTTCTCCTCACAAAGCCACCTGGCCATACTGCAACCTGCCATGGGCTACAGCCACTCTAGACTTGCCCTCACCCCAGGGGAGGTGCACAGGGACATCTGGTATCTTGTCCCCAGCTGGGCTGCAGGACCTCCTGCAGGAACCCATGGAGCTCTCCACCACGCACAGGGCATGGTTTGGCTGCTGGACCAGCACATGAAGCCCATCAGTATTTCCCTGTCTCTTCTGCAGATAAAAGAGCCGGTCACCTGATGCACCATTACTCTGGATGAAGAGTGGAGAGTGGAGAGTGGAACCTATTTCTGGGACAGATGTCATGCCACGAACTGGGCAACTCAGGAGAGACTGTCCAGCTGTAGGCATCCTCTGCAGAATGAGTCACAACTGCTCGTTGAAGTGTTTTTGGCAATGAAATGTGGTATTTTGGACAGCAAATTCACAATTTCAAAAGGAAATGTACAATTTCCTAAAAAAAAAAAAAAAATAAAAAAAAAGAAATTTGGCTTCCAGTGAAATCTGAACCCCAAAGTGATTATAGTTTCTCATTTCAGCTGCCAAAAAGTTGGGGAAATTTGGAGAATCAGAAAAGTTTCTGACTAAACGTCTCAATCTTCAGTTGCCAAAAGAGGGACAATGCCATGTTCGTGTGGTTGGATTTCAAACCAGCCTCACTTCATTCAAATTAATATCAGTTTCGACCAAGAAACCCACCATTTCATAAAAACAACTTTTCTCAGGAACAATTTCCATTTCCCAGTTCTGTGACCCTAAAATGCATGCCAAATGTCTCTAAGAGCTAATGTTTTATTTTATTTAACTGAAAAGCAAAATGACAGTAAAATGAATATTTTAAGTGAACCTCTGTTCTGAAAATACATCTACATGCTAAAAAGATTCAGTTTCACAGAGCTGAAAACAATTATGAACTGAATCAATTGGGAGAAGAAATTTAATCAGAAAAATGTGAATGTTAAGTGGGAATTGTTGAAAAACATTTTATGCCTTGCCTGAAAACCACAATCCCACAATTGAGAAAGAAGGCAACATTGGTTAAAAAAGAAAGATGACTCTGGCTTGGGAGGGAAGTGAAGACAACTGTGAAAAATAAGAAAACCATATATAACTTAACAAAGTGGAAACTGATAGTAATGAATGAGAAGTGAGAAACCATAAAAAAGAGATAAGGGAAGTCAAGAGCTGAGGACAATGTGCGGGCTACAAACCTGAAGCTAATGAGGAGTAATTTCTCTCAATATAAGAGGAATAAATATAGCTCTTCTGAAGCTGTTGGTTGTGTTAGGCTGTCTCTGGATGGATGTACAATGGCAATCAACAGCAATAGAAGAAAGCTTGTGGTTGCCAATGTTTATAGAAGTATTTAGCTGGACCAGACACTGGTAGGGCTGTCAGCCTGGCATCAGGTCTGGGCAGTCACCTCCAAAGGCTGAGGTTTAAGTAAAAGAAATGCAATCAATGCTAATTCACCTAAGCTCTCAGAAAATAGAACATGTTGAACTAAGCTTTGTCTTTTTCCTGAAATTACAAGTCTTATTGATAAAAATAATATTGGTGGTGTAATAGATTTCTGCAAGGCAATTGAGTTGGTACTGTATGACATTTTGATTAAAAACCTAGAACAATACACAATCAACATGGCACATATTTAACAGATTAAAAGCTGGCTGGGTGACGTGTCTCAGATGTGACTGTAAACGGGAACTCCTCACCCAGCAGGGTGGATTCAGCGGAGGTCCCCGGGGGTCAGTTCTTGGCCCCCTGCTATTCGATGTTTTTATCAATGATCTGAAAGTATATTAAATCATCTGTGGTGAGGTTTGCTGATGACACTCAGATTGTGAGACCAGCAAACAGAGAAGCCAGATCACTGCTGCAGAATGGCCTGGGTTGCTAGTTAAACTGGGCACCAGCAGATATTTAGTGCAGCCAAATATAGTCATATATCCAGGGAACGAGAACACAGATTATCAGCCACACATACAAGGCAGGGTGCTCTGTCCTGGGAAGTGGTGACATCACACCCTGGGGAGTCTGGCAGAGGTTGACCTGGCTGTACCCTCCTCACATGTGAAGGTGGTCGAAAAACCACCACACTCCATGGACAGCTATTCCCATAGGGCAGTGCAGACATTAAGTGCCCTGCAATCAGGTGCCTGCATCCACCCAGCACCTGACTCTGGTGCTCATCCCTCACCAGGATGTTGTGCTGACTAAAGAGAACCAGCCTTGCAGTGGGAGATCTCCAGAGATCACTCTACACTGCTTGCCAAAAACCAGGTGCTGGGGTATCTCCAGCACACGGGTTTCCCCCAGAAGACTCTTCAGCCTCACAGATAGAGCTCTGCTGTGACCCAATGTCCAGAAGCTACAGCCAGGCAGACTGACACTGGGGACGTGGCATAATGCTCACTGGCACACCAGCAAGGGTAATTAACCACCAGAACAATTTACTAGGGCAGTGTGGGAATCTCCAACATTAACAAATGTTATGTCATGCTTGGTGGCTTGCTCTGGTTCAAGCAAGAATAAATCTGGGCTCAGATTATACCTGGTAGCCAAAATAGATAATCACAAAGGTATCAAAAAATCCTCTGAGTCCAAAAAACAACAGAAAAGAACTCTGAAACCAACATCATGACTATTCTTGCTGACACTGCTCGTATTTACAGGCAGGGACGAATTCCCACTGTTCCCTTTCTGTCACACCTCACCGAGAGCAAAACCTTCAACACAGGCATATTATCTAGTGATAAGTTTTCTACATAAAAAACTACATCCATTTCTTAGACCTGCAGGAAACCTACAAAGCAAAAGCAGAAGTAACTTCTCCTTCAGGACCTTCAGGACCTTCATGTCCTGGCTGCAAGCTGTGAGTGTTTTGAACACATGGTTAGGACTGTGTCAGGCCAGACAGGCCTCCAACATGGTCAGTTATGGACACTTTTAGAAGGGACAGACAGTCTGAAAGGTGACACGCCATGAGTTCTCAAGGGATGGGCAGCTGGCCACGTGCACCTTGTGCAGAGCACTGGGCAGTGCCAGGTACTTCCTTCTCCTTCTGGTATGTCACACCAGGGCACTTGTGGCCTCCATTTACCTTGCCCTGTACATCTCTGGACCTTCTATTTTTCTTTCAAGACTCCCCTTTTCCACCCTCCTCCAAATCAACTTTTTACTAATTGTTTTCTCCAAAATCAAGAATAATTATTTTTTACAAGATTTCATTTCAAATACTTACGGCTTTTTTCGTCCCAAATGAACTGAAAACTGGACTTCCAAAGCAAAGCTTGGCTCTGCATACTCCTACCTGAGCTCTAACTTCCCCTAGTCCCACATCTCAGGCAGTCTGACACCTTCTCTTTAGATTCCAAGCAGGGACACACCTAATGCATGGTGACCCAAACACAGATATCAACTTGCCATCTGACATCTCCCATCTGCTTTCTCCCTCCATCCCTGCCTTTAGCACTGCCACTTTCCAAGATGCTTATGTCATCTTCAGTTCTCCAGGTGTACCCAACGTAGCTGCTCCTGACTACATCATGTGCTGAAGACTGACCAGGCTGTGAAGAATTCTCTTGGATGCCAAGCATGGGAAGAGTGGCTGCCATACCTATTTCATGACAGGACAGGAATTGTACAGCACAACAGTTTTCCAGAAACTCTGACTTCTCAAGACTGACAAGGTTGGGAGTCAGCCTGGGGGTCAGACTGCTTTGCTGCTCTCACCCCTGGGCAAGGAGGTATAGCTTTTATAGCCAGTGATGCTTGGGAAGCCATTCTTCTCACACTAAGCAGATGTCTACAACAGGCCAAACTATCCACTGCCGAGAAATGCCAACTTCTGTGCAGTGAAACAGCAGCCAGGGCTCCTGGGTTCCCTGCACAGCTCCTCCTGATAAGCCCTGAAGTCTTTGCAGTGCCTTGGAGCCAGGGGGACTGTGGCTCTCCATGGCCCCCACAATGCCTGCATCCTGCTCGGAGCAAAGGCAGCTCCAGGATATGTGTCAGGGCTGCAGAGATGAAGCCTTGTGCAGATCAGAGTATGGAGATGGTCACAGAAAGAAGTACAACCATGTCCACAAATAGCTACAGTCTACTTGCTCTGTTTCATCAGGGCTTTATGAACCCTGGTGAGATGCTGGAAGAAGGTAGCTTGAAGAAAAGCCAGCCCACAGAGGGGCTGTTATTCATAGAATCATAGAATCATAGATTTTTAAGGCTGGAAATGACCCCCAAGATCATCCAGTCCAACCATTAACCCACC
>VXBZ01012281.1:108292-118592 GCA_013399135.1 Heliornis fulica
CCCCAGCTCCCTCAGCCTCCTCGTAGGGCCTGTTCTCCAGACCCTTCCCCAGCTCCCTCAGCCTCCTCGTAGGGCCTGTTCTCCAGACCCTTCCCCAGCTCCCTCAGCCTCCTCGTAGGGCCTGTTCTCCAGACCCTTCCCCAGCTCCCTCAGCCTCCTCGTAGGGCCTGTTCTCCAGACCCTTCCCCAGCTCCCTCAGCCTCCTCGTAGGGCCTGTTCTCCAGACCCTTCACCATCCTTGTTGCCCTATTCACACCATTGCAACAAAGCTGAGGGTGAGGGGAGGAGACCCGGACCCTGGAGCCCTGCACACAGCTATATGCCCTCATCTGGTTTGCACAGGTCCCCTCTTCCCACTGCCTGCAGCCACAGGAAAGAGGCAGTTAGGAGACGAGCAGGGTGCCTCGGGCCTCGACAGGGCATTGACCAGTCTAAGGCGCAGGTATGTCTGCTGCCATCCCCAAGAGGAAAGGGTGCCTTTGGTTTGCTCTGGCTGCCTGTGTGCCAACGTCAGACATGTTTTACAACTGACCTGAAAAGAATGTGTGTCACTGAAGAGGATACATAGCCCTGGAGAACATAAAACACAGCTGCCTTGTTTAACAGTATCTCATCCACCAGATCAGAATAACAGGCAAGATGATCTCAGGGTGATAACTCTACCGAGTGTGTTCGCAGGAACGGCTCCACTACCTTCGCCAGTGGAAGATTCTTATAAATTCACTCCTCCTGCCATCCTTTTGCAAAGGGTCAGAAGATGTACTGACAATAGCAGCATGCAAATATTTCAGAACTTGGCCACACGCTGAGCAAACACTCTGGATAACTTCACGAGTAGATTAAAATGCCAGATCAGCGAGCAGTGGTGCACTTTAAATGCGCTCACTAATTTATTAAGTTTATTCTTAGCAAGCTCGCAGACTTCAGAAAGTTAAATTTCTCAGTGACAAATGGCTGGGGAGTTGGGCAGCCAGAGCCTGCGTGCCGCAGTCGAATGGCCCTGGAGAAGGCGGAGCAGGGGAGCAGATACCACCAGGACACTGCACGGGTGAAAATCCCCCACGGAAGAGCCTGCATGGGCTTACTGTCAAGACTGCTGTACAGCTACAAGGCACAAAACCAGGGCTCTTGGCACATCCTGCTCCTCTCCAAAGAGAAGCTGCCTCGCCCACGGGTTTTAGACATCCCTTATCTCTTCCTCTGGGCTTGGCTGTGTGCTATGGGTTAACTGCTGTGAGCACCAACCCTCGGTGCACTCATTACATGCCAGCTTTGTGGCATGTAATGAGTGCACCTTTGTGGCATGTAATGAGAAGCCCCTAGTGCTCTAGCAACAGCAACACTCACCTGTGATGGCAAGTCACCTCCTGCGCCTGGGGCTGAGCCATGGGCACCTCTTTCTCCAAGAAAACCATCCACTGTGGTCTGAAAGGACAATCCTGTACTTTATCCCAGGTGCCCTGATCATGCCATGCCCAGGACTTCTCCACCCTTCAACTATGTCTGCTCCCTGTGCTCAGCCCACACAAGCCAGGGGCTTGGACTCGGGACACTGCTGAAGCCTCATTCAAGGCAAGACTGGTGGGAGGCATCTCAGATGGAACACAACAGCTACTAGATATACCTTCAGGCAGCAGTCATTGGCCTCTGCTGTTCTCCACAGTCTGCAGACCTGGAATGGAGTCTGGAGTAGCAGTTTCCTCATGAGGAAACCAACACTGACACTGATGCCTGGGATATTTATTTTTTGTGTCTTTCTTGTTCAAACTGAACTAAGATGTGTGTTTATAATGCTTCTGGAGGGCTGTTTGTCCATCTTTCACTATCACACATCCCTGAAGGTGAACCACAGCAGCAGGACAAAGCTCTGGGATGATGTGGAGAATCCTGTGCAGTGACATTATCCAACCTCCTGGGCCCTGGGAGGACCCTGGTGGCCCAATAGCACTGGGAACCATGAGGAATGAGACAGTCCCTGCCAGAAGGGCCCTGAAACTGATGCACTGGTGTGGGGGGGGAAAGGAGCCGTGCACTTTCTTCACGTGTTTTGACTGCACTGCTAAAGAGAGGAGTACACTTCTCCTGCAGGAAAACACGGTGGTGGGATGGGGATGCACACAGCCCCAGGAGCCCTGGCTGCCCAGCCTTGGCTCCTGGTGGGACACGGACCTGGCGCCACCTTGCAGAAAAGCCTGGGAGGAGCAGAGAGCACAGAGCGACAGCACAGGAATGTGCAAGCAGTGGCACAGGGAATTTACCAAGCTCAAATACCACCCAAAGGACCGTTTCTGGCCTTTGAACACCCCGCAGCAGTGAGGCTGGAAGGAGCAGCGGGTCTGTCTCAACACTCCACCAGCTATTTGCAACCACTCCTGCCCTTCGCCGGGCCACCACAGAAACCAGGCAAGGGGAAGCCTGTGTGGCACTGGGACACGTGTGCTCGTGCAGCAGAGAGAGGCCATCTCCAGGGAGGGAGCAGTTTGTCATCCCTGAGCCCGGGGACTCCGTGCAGCGTGCCAGGACGGCTCCTCGGGGCGGTGATGACAGCCGCCGGTGGAGATGCCTACGTGCTGTTTGTTGAGCAGAAATAAGACCCTGCAAGTTTCCAGGGACAGAGCGCAGCGGGGTCCTTTGAGCTGGAGCTTGCAGCTATGCAAGGCTGTTTCGCAGCATTTGCCACATCCCTGGGGAGTTATTATTCATCGTCCCACTTCAGAAAGGGGTTGAGCCCCTTCTCCTAACACTGGGAGGGAAAAGACTTTCCCAGAAACGTTTCCCGAGCTTAGAGCAAATCCCACGTGCCACTGCAACCCTTTGTCAACTGCAAACGCCTGGTATTGTTACTTGCACTGCAAAACGAGCGGTTGGACCCAAGGCAATACGTGCTGCTGCTGGTAGTTAAACAAACTCCATATGCCCCATCTAGCAGCTGGCTGGCCGATGTCAAAGCCCTGTGAGATGACCTGCTCTGACAGGCCTTCTCCTAGTGATCTGCTTTGATTTACTGCACTAGCCTGCAGAGCAGATAGGCAACATCACGCACAGGCACGTGCTGGATCTGGATCCGCACCCAACTGGGTCCATGTGCTCTCTTCAGCTCTTTCATCCCCAGGTTCCTCTGCGTTTCAGCAAGCCCTTGTAGGAATGTCTTGAAACCATCTCCTATGGGAAGATGCTCTGCCCAATTTCCCAATCATTTGCCCTACCTCAGAAGTGATTTAGCTTCTAGAAATGCAGAGAAGTTGCAAAACTTGGTTTGGAAGTAACACACTGTCATGCACTGTGGGAACAGCATCACCCTGTTGCTCACAAACACATCCTACGAGCAGAGAAGGTTCTTTAATAAGTGTATGCCAGACTGTCACCCTCAACAGGAGACAGCCACTTTGTTTTCTTTCCATCTGCTGGCTTCAGCACCACGTGGGGACAGGCTGGCCCTGGGAGAACTGAGAAACAATATAAAGGGTAAAGGTAGCTCTGCAGTTAATGGCATTGGGGAATTCAAGGAGAGAAGCAAGCCTTGAGGACACACAGAAGCTAGGTGTAAGGGCTGCTCATGGGTGACAGCTCTGAGGGCTCAGGGACAGCTTTCCTGCAGGACAGCCCTCCGGGCAGCATGGCTGGCACCATAGGCACGCCACTGGGGAAGGTGGGAGAACCAAAATAGAGTGAGCAGGAGTGAAATGTCACAGAGACCTGCAGGTCCTGCCTTCCCCCAACCTCCTCCAGGGCAAAGCCAAACCAGCTCTCCTCCAGGCAGCCCACAGCACCCCTGCATGCAGGTGCGGGCAGGGCCATGGAGGAGACGGGTTCCTGAGCCACATGGATGCCAACGGAGAGAGCAGTAATGGCTTTGTGAGAGCTCTGACAGAACTACATGGGTGTAAAAAGGGAACACTGCAGGGTGCCAGGAGCCTGGTGTATGTAGGTGTATGAGAGCTCACAGGCAAATCCCAGGTATTTGCTGGGAGTGAAGAATATCAGGCAGGCTGGACACCACTCATGATTCTAGCACACAAAAAGACACAGGCAAGCTTCCCCACTACCATTCAGAGCCTGCCTGTGGGCTGGGTGATACACAGCGTCACCATGAGGTCCTCTGTCCCTCCTGAGCCCTCTCTCCCTCTGTCCCTTGGGGACAGATGATAAGAAACCTTCCTGGGCACATGAACACTGGTGAGAGTCCAAACAGCATCATTGCAGAGCTGTCACAGGTCCCACATCTGCCTTATGGCTCCCAAGGAGCAGCCATTAGCAACCCAACGTCCCCTGCTGCCTGCACCATGCGGCGTAGGGACACATCTGGAGATGAGCAGGAGCCAGTGGGGTTGCAGTGCTCTAGGCCAGGCAGGTCCCTGGGCAGCATGAGGGATGGGTGGCAAATTCTGCTTGTATTAGCCTGGTTTGTATTTTAGTTTTAGCCCTGCAAAGGCTGATCAGTCCTTCCTCACCCACCTCACCCACCAGGGATGCTGCACCGGCCCACACCAGGAATCACATTGCACAGCATGCGGGTAGATGGGCAAACGTCCCAGCAAGAACAAGCCTCCAGAGGGGTTGTCCCTCTCTGTCAGGCAGAAACTGTACCCACAGCGTGCAGCATGCTCCAGGAGCAGTCCCAGCCCTGCAGGAGAGGCAGCAGACCACACAGCTCAAAGAAAGGGCATGGCCCCATTCCCGGGGGTGCTCATGGCTATCACACCCTCGCTATGACCTCCAGAGCCAAGAAGTCTCTGGGAACAGCCCTCCACATGGCTTCCAGCAGTGCCCATGCTAGCAGGGTGTATTTTCAGCTTGAGGTTGGGACATTAATCGGTGTGAGTCACAAGAAGAAGCTGAAGGCAGATGTACACATGCTGGTGTCTTCTCGAGGACAATGCTGCCAGCATTGAGCTGGTGGCTGCTGTGTCTCTGGGACACACCGTGTCATGGCCCCAGGTGCAGTGGCTAAAGGACCATGAAGGTGACAGAACATGGTGTTTTGGCTTCAGGATTGTGTCCCAAGCACCAATGTGTGGCAGAGACAACCCTGAGAGCAGTACTGCCCATGTGCTCCATGAACCCAAGGAAGAGTGTGCTAACCAGGAAGCCATGTGCACCATGAAGGATTCAGATTCAGGCCCCACCTGAGTTACTCAGAAATTACCTCAGAGCTTAAACTAAATCAATAGTAGCTGATGAGCAGCACCACCTGGCAGGACAGGATACAACCACATCAGGTCAAGGTTAGGCCAAATAGATAAACCTTTAGTCAAGAGATCATACCCCAAGGCACATCGTCGGACATCTGGGTGAGCCACTCCCATACATGACACCCCATGTCCACAGCTACCCTTGCAAGCCAGAAGCCCCCATCTCCTGAGAGCTGGTTGTAGGTGCAGAGCAGGCAGGATCTGCACTGCCAGGCTGTTCCTCCACCCACATATCGGTTCTGGGGTCTGGCCACAACCCCTGATGCCCTCATGCCCTCATGCCATACCTTGCACCATTGTCCCTGGGACCTGGGGTCACACTCCTGAGCACCACTGACTCTACCACCTCTGGGGCTCATGTACCACTTGGGCAATCTCAAGGCAGAGCTGCTTCTGCAGGAGGCACACAGTATGGGAGAAGGCTCAGGCCCTTCAGACTGAGCAGGGAAATCTGCCATCCTTGGATCACCTCAGCTAAAGAAATTGTGAACTCTCCTCCTGTCCCCTTCAAGAAAGGTCCTTCCCAAAACTCACCACTGCCATGCTACTGTAAGTCTCCCAAACAGCAAGGAGTTGGACACCATGACCTGATGTGCTCTTCTCCCCATTTCCCAGCTATCAGCTCACTGTGCCTCTCCAGACTTCCCACACAGGGGCTTGAGGTTGGACACATTCTCCATAACTGATGCCTGAATACAAGGTGCCTGCTGGGCCCTGGTCCTGAGGGTCGGCACAGGTCCTTAAGGAGAACCTGGGAAGAAGACCAGGCTTTGGGGGAGCTTCCAAAATATGATGTTGTCTACCCTCTGGGAGCCAGGCAAGAGCAGGGAAATAGAAGGGCAGACTGCTGTGGTGGGACACACAGTTGGGCTGGAGAGGGACAGACATGGAGGAGCAGGGGAAGTCAGCAGGCAGGAGAGCTGGTTGCTCAGCACTGGTGCCTCTTACTTCTGCCCCACTGGGTGTGAGGGTCTGTGCTGTGTCTCCAGACCATCCTGCAGCAGAGCCATGCTGATGGGTCCACAGGTGAGGGAAGCCTTGAGCTCTCCCATCAGGGATGTCCCTAGCCACACACTATGGGATGGCATTGAGCTTCCCCAGGAGCAGGGGGAACCATCTGCACTCAGCAGCAAGCCCATGCTGGAGGACACACACAACCAGCCTGCCAGCATCTCCAAGACAGGTGGGGAGATGACTTACAACCCTGTCACAAAGGTGTCACGTCTGGCAGACCAACAACGCAGCAAGTCCCTGTCCTTCAGCAGGGGAGCTCCATCCTTTGTTTACACTCCTGGCCCAGGGTACCCCTAACTCATGGGATGCATGCATACCCCATGCCCAAGTGTGGGGCTGACCCTCTCCACCATTTAACACCCAGTACATAACTCTGGCTCATCTCCAACACTCAGCAAGAAGGGCAAGAAATAAAGCAGGTACGTTCCAGGAATGCTGTGGCAGCAAACACGTTGAGCAGCTGCTTCTGCCCAAAAGATGTGCTTGTCCATCAGGGCAGGCAGCCCAACCTCTGGAGCTCAGCCTGTCAAGGAGGAGACAGGTCTTCTACACCAGGGGTGGTGGAGGAGCAGGGAAACAAGGCAGGCAGAGGGAGGCTTTGCTTCAGCCACAGCACAGAGGAGCCTCACGGTGTTCCCTGGCCTGTTTAGCTGGCTCCTTCCCATCTTCACCAGTAACCTCAGCTGCTCACTGGCATCAAACCAGCTCCACCAGCTCTTCTCTGACCATGTGAGCTCACCCTTCACAAGTGACCACACAGTACTCCTGTCCAAAACCACTCCTGCTTTTAACTCACCAGAACCTCAAGAGCGTCTCTGCACTCCTGGCACAGGAAACTGCTCCTGCCGCAACCCACAAACCTCCTCTGCTCTTCTGAAATGTCCCCACCCGAATGCCAAAGGGGTTTAACAGGGCTGCATGCAAAACAGAGGGACCCTGGAGAAAAGCATCCGTGTGACATGGCTGCAGGAGGGGGCACGGTGAAATCTGAGTAGGAGCTGTAGGCATCCGACTGGCACACGGCAACGGGCACAAACAACTAGAGGAAGTTCCACCCAAACATGAGGAGGAATGTCTTTACTGGGAGGGTGTCAGAGCACTGTAACCAGCTGCCCAGAGTGGTTGTGGAATGTCCATCTCTGGAGATCCTCAAAACCCACCTGGACGTGCTCCTGTGCAGCCTGCTCGAGGTGATCCTGCTCTGGCAGGGGCCTGCACTGGGTGGTCTCCAGAAGTCCACGCCAACCCCAACCATTCTGTGAGTGTGGCTTGGAAAGCAAATATAGCACAAAGACACCCAGAATAAGGGAGGTCATTACTGGTTATTGTGCCTACAATACAGGAGGAACAATGGAAAATGGGAGCAGGTTCAGAGAAGAGCTACAAGAATGATTTTCAGCCAGGAAAACTGCAGTACCATGGAAGGTGGAAGAATCCCAACCTCTTTTCCTGATGTTAGCTAAAGCTAAAACAAGACTAGATCCCACCCAGCAAGCACCTGGTGGGCAGCTCTCCAGCCCAAACCAGAATGGGCTCCAGTTGAGGCAATGCACTGTAAATGAGAGGCAGAGTACCAGAGTGGGTGCTCACTCACCCACACCAGCTTTGACATGAGAATAGGGGCCTTTGGGATGCAGTCACCATCCGCACAGTGCTGCTGCTTGAAGGAAGCCACCAGGGACCAGGGAGACAGCAGTGATTTTATTTGGAGATGTGGGTGAGCACAGGAGGACCCCTCTCTTTCCTCTCCACAGGACTGTGCCAGCCCAGTGAGGTCTCTACTGGTTTCCTCTTGGCTGTCAGGCTGTGAGCGTGCTGCAGCAGCCGTGCCAGGCTTTTAACACGAGCACAGCGCTCACACAGCGGGACCAGGCCGGCTTGGCTGGCCTCCAGCCCCAGCTGCCATCAAACAAGAAATAAGGGAATTGGAGTGAGACCACAGCAACCACCAACCAGCTGCCACTGGCAGCACCGGGGCACTCTGCCCCCTGCCCGGCATGAGCAGGCAACAGCGCATCACGCTGGGCCTGCCAAGCACAAATGTGCTGGAAACGTGTGGTGGAGGAGGAGGAGGAGGAGGAAGCGGAAGAGGTCATGTGCCTTGCCCTCCTCAGATGCTCCTGAGGAACAGGGCAGGAGCCCTGGGATGCTGCACACAGCAGACAGCACAGCCCCACTTACAGAAACAGGATGGAGTTTTCTGCTAGTTACATATTTTATGAAAAGTAGTTGGCAAAAATGTGCATTTTCTTTGGCTGCATTTTGCACAGATCTGGCAAAAATGTACCGTTAGTGTCTCCCCTTGAGAGAACTTTATTGAGTGGAACAAAGTCAGATATTTTTAGCTACCCATTGTTAGCTGAAGAACAAAGCCATAACTAAGATATTTTGTCTCTTACACTGAAACGGGACTATCAGACAAATCCATGTACAGTCATATGTAGCTGCCCATTCAGATGGAGCACGAGAGAAAAACTATTTTTAGCCTGTACACTCCATACAACAAACACATTTCCCTTCCCCTGCATGCTGGACCACCACAACACATGGACAGCACCGGACAGAGCTGCATCAGAGAGGGGAAATTGGGGTCACTGACATCTGGTGTCCCTCAGGCCATCTGATGGATGACATTTACAGCTGAGATCAGGCCATGAAATCATAAAAAAATCCCTTCATTTTTCTTCCTTTGAGGGTTTTTTCCCCACTCAGACCTGAAGTGATGCATGTTTCATCAATAAGCAACAAGGAAAAGTCAACAAGAGCCAAGATGGATCGTAGTGAAGCAGAAGTCTAACACACTAAAACCTGAACCCTCAGCCCTTTCCCAAATGTCAGTGCCCCAAGGGCCACTTGATGAGGAGAGAGGATGCCCATGGGCAGCGCTGGGTCACACAGCCCATGAGGAAAGGGAACTGGCACAGACCCATCCTGGCGGCGCTGCTGCGTGTCCCCGCTCCCGCACAGTCGCGCTGTGCTGGGAATGGAACCGTTTCGCAGCTGCCAGGGCAGCACTTTCCAAAGCATTAACCCCGAAACGCCAAAAAGTTCAGTGCAAGGCTGACAGAACCTCCCCTTGAGCTTTAGTGCTCAACAAATTACATCAGTAGTTTACGACTGGCGATATTTTGCGGTGCATTCATTTAAAAGAGACGAAGGGCTTCGTAAACGCCCTGGATATCCGAGTGTAAGCAATGCCGGGAGCTTTTTCTAAACAGTTTTTGTAGGTTGCATTGGTGAGTCATGGAGAAGTTGCATGACAAGGCTGAGCATTTGGTGCAACCAGGCTGACCCTCCACAGTTAAAGGAGCTGTGACACAGTCCTTCTTGCAGGAGCAAGAAGAAAATAAGCAGGGTGCCATGGCACCACAACCTGACCTGCTGGGAGGGATGCCCTCTGCACCGGCTGCAGCAGAGGGATTAGAGTAACTATCAGAGCAGCCTCCAAATGGCTGCAGCAAAGCAAGAGCCTTTGGGAACCTCACATGTCCCTTCAGCATCATCGTCCATACGCAAAGCCAGCTGCTGCATCCTCTCCACACTTCCCTGCTGGTCTCTCCAGGAGGGCCAGCTCCTGAGTTGCTAAATGCACCTTGTGCCTGTTCCCAAACAGGTGCCACGCTCCATGTAGGCCTGCACGGAGTCCCAAGACCTGCCAGGTGCAGGCAGCCACCAAGGCCCCACCGATAACAGAACTAAGAGCAGCGATGCCTGACTGGGCTCCATCTCCCTACGGCCGCAGCACTAGGTGCTGTGTGTCAACATGACCAAACACACACGTGAGACAGCAGCGAGAACAGCAGAAAGATGTTAAATAGGAAATGTAAATTACCTGCAAACTTTTCGGCTGAGCTAGAGTGTCCCGGAGGTGATGCTGCCTTTGTGACTCCTTGCTTTCTCCGTGGACTGGGGCTGCTTTTATCAGGGAGCAGTGATTGTTTTTATAAACTTGAAGCACAGTTAGAACTGGTTTAAAATAGAGTGAAAGGAGCTGGTGCGGGTGGAATTAGACAAACTCTGAGAGCTGCTTTTCCAAAAATAAATTAACTTCTTGCAGCCCGCGGAGCAGAGGCGGGAGGCCGGGGGGTGGCCGG
>VXBZ01012281.1:141299-157519 GCA_013399135.1 Heliornis fulica
AACCTGATCTAGTTGGGGGTGTCCCTGCTTCTTGCAGGGGGGTTGGACTAGATGACCTCTGGGAGTCCCTTCCAACTCCAGCCATTCTATGATTGTTCTTTGCTGTCACGAGAGAAGAGGAAGAGGGACATTCAGCAGGGTTTGTTTAAGAAAGAATAAAAGGATATGATCCTGATGTTCATTGTTGCAAAGTACGATTCTTTTCTTAAGAACTTGTTAATGCTTGTTTCTGGTCTCCTTCCAGCTGTGCAGTTGCATACAGAGCCTGAGTATAAGGACGAGACGATGACAGTCCACCAAATCCCTCTTGCAGGTGAGCGCCTGCCGCTGCAGTGAGCAGCGCTGTTCCGTAACCAGGGTCAGGGTGGTTAAGTGAGCAGTGCCTGTTTGCAGGTCTGATGGAGAGCTTTATGCAGTTGCATAGTTTTTTCCAGCCAAGGATGACTTTCAAAGAAACAAGACATGCTGAGTCAGGGTCTTGGTTTGTTCCTTCAGATGTGGGTGTGTAGGAGCATCCCTTCTTAGCCAGTTGAGTTTCCTTACAGGTCAAAGTGCCACACTTAGAGGACAGGCACAGACTTGACTGGGTTCAGCAATTTTGGGTGAATCCAGAGGACTTGGATGATGGATGGCTCCTGAAATAAGCAAGCACAAGACAGACTGGGGAGGGGTGGGTCTGGGTCTGGGGAAGGGCTCTGTATTCTGGTGTAGTTTAAACATGAGGTGGAAGAAGGAATGCTGCTTAGGCTTTTCTTATCTGAGTGATCATTGGCTGTTTTGTTTTTGTTTTTTTTTTTTTGTTTTCTGTTTGGATTTGGGACAGGAAAGTCACTAGCTGCTGAAAATATGTTGTCTCAGAGTCCTGGAGCATCAACCCAAGGTGGAAATAGCCCTAAGAGGGACACAGGGCCTGGATCCCCAAGAGCTGCACAGCAAAGCTTGCAGGATGGCAATGAAACACAAAGCTCAAAGAGAAGAGGTAAAAGAAATGGAATTACCTTTCTAACTCTAATTAAAACAAGCCAAACTAAGGGCATTAATATGTCCTCTAAGCTGTTGGCTCTCAGGAAGTGGTGTGGAAGTGATTCCTACTTGGGGTGTGATTATCCCCGGAGTGGTTAGCTCCGGGATGGAGTGGATGCTCCAGCATTTGTAATTTAATTACGAGTGGATGTTGGGGTGGATTATTTTTTCTGTATTGGGTTGTATGTTAGTTTCATGGAGCTAAAACTGTGGGCTCTCTGGCTCTAGATGCTTGTAACATTTTGCTGCTGGGCTCCAAGCTGGCTGGATGATGCTCCTGTTAATGCTTTAGCAAACACTGACACATTTTACCTGTAAGAAAAGAGTGATTCAGAGTAGTTTTGCTTCCTTTCACAGGTGATGAACAGAAGCATGCAGGCAGACCTGCTGATCTGGTGATGGCTTTCCTTTGTAAAGTAAGCATGGGCACAAATCTGTAAGTCAGTGAAGAAGGCTCTGTAAAGCAGAGTCCTTCAGTTGGAGGGAACCTACAGTGATCACCCGGTGCAACTGTCTGACCCATTCAGGGCTGACCAGAACTTGAGGTGTGCTGTTACGGGCCCTGAACACCTCAGCTCTGTGGCTTGGGGCATCGAGCACCTCCCTGGGAGGCTGCTCCAGTGTCTGGCTGCCTTCTCAGTACAGAAATGCTTCTTAATGTCACTAGGATATTTCATCTGGCTAATTGGTGATACCACTTTCAAGCAGGGCTTTAGAGATACTTTGTGATTCTACTTTTTAAAGGTTGGAGTAACTGTAGCACGAGGAAGAATAGGTAAACAAAACAAAACAAAAAAAAGGTGCTCCTAATTGTCTGCTTCTAAAAACATATATGTGCCATTCTTGCTTAATGCTCACAGTAAGGAGCTTGGTTTTCCTTTCTTAGCTAAAGAAGGGAGCAAAAAGTAGCAATGTGACCTTTGATATCAGAAGGTCTAGTAGAAGCTTTTTGGAGTAAATTTGACAAGTGGCTGTGGAACCAAAAAGTAAATCATTTGTCTTCTGGGATAAAACTTAAACTGGAAATATGTGGGTCTTGTTTCCTAGCTCTCTCTGGTTGTTAAATCTGGTTTATCTCACTTTTTTTTTTTTTCAGATTCACCCAAAGAAGGGAAAATTCCTAGCTGTTAAAGCACAGGAGATGGGCCTGCCAGTGTGAGTGCAAGATACCTGCCTGGGGATGGGGCAACACCGGGCTTATTGATGTTGGCAAGCTAAATGTTTCTGTTTTCCCTTGTTTTCAGGGGAACTCCAGCCATTCTTCCCATAATTACAGCTCTCAAAAATGGAGAAAGGGTCACTTTTGAAGGTAGAGAGGTAAGAGGTATCTGCTTTCTGCTGTGGCTTTTGTCATCCAGCCTCCTTGCTGGGCTCCCAGGGTGACAGTCTCTCTGTTTTGATACCAACAGGCATTGGGATGTGCTTGTGTAACACCTGTGTCTGAAGCAAGAGTGAATGATAGTTGTCTGCCTGTCCCCTCTTAGCCCTGCTAAGAGGTGGCACGGCTGTTGCTGTTTCAGAGCTTTGAGTGTCTGGTCACTGGTCCTTTTTCCAGCCCTGAGTTGTCACTGAACGTTGCTGCTGTGAGGTGCATGTCTGGCCTGTTGCAGGGCTCTGGTTAGGGATGTATGCTCTGACACTAGATTATTTGTGAGTACAGCTGTCTGCAGGTCGAGTGAGCTAGTGGAGTCAATCCCTGCATGTTAATGCTGTGCAGCTCTCAACTACTCCTTGCTCTGTCTGCACCTATTTAGACCAAGAGGAGTTCAGTGGTTCCTGCCCACAGGGTCTTGAGCTCTCAAACACCAGTCTGAAGCTCTCACCATGTCCCAGATGGTCTGTAAGTGAAGATCCTAACTTGGGGCATAGGATTGACACATCCTTTACTCACAAGAAGTTCACAAAGCTTCTTTATTCTTTTAGTGCCATGTGAATCTGTTGTGGGAGCACAGAATGCCTGCTAGAATTCCCTTTCTTGCATTAGGTTGTGGTTTGCCTGAGGGCCAGGGATGGGATAAGTTGTCACACAGAAAAATGTTAACTAGTGTAACAAGAGCAGAAGGGGAACTAGACCTGCACTGGCTTTCCTGTTGGAAGCACCTGCTTGGAGCTGCTGGACAGAACAGCTGCCAAGAGAGTGGGATGTGGTGATGTGAGGAGGGCTGTGTGTGTAGCCTGGTTGTAGTATGATATTTGCATATCTGTCTGCAGCTCTTTCCTGAAGAACTCTGCACCCCTACTGACCCTGGGCCGGTGTTCATTGTGCTGGAGTGCCCTCATGAGGGGTTTGTGGATGCCATCTGCGAAAATGAGACCTTCCGAAGGTAGCAGGCTCGGTGACCCGGGTGTTTGGGGGAAGACTGATGTCTGGCTGAGCTTTGCCAAAGCAGAAGCTCTTGTTCTGGTTTAGACTTGCCTTTTCCTGTGTCTGAGAGGCTGTGGAGTCTTCTCTAGGGACATTCAGGACCAATCTGGACACGTTCCTGTGTGATTTAATCTAGTTGATCCTGCTCGGGCAGGGGGTTGGACTAGATGATCTTTCCAGGTCCCTTCCAACTCCTGACATGCTGTGATTCTGTGGTGTCTGAGTTATTTGGCACTGTTAAGGAGCTAAAGGTGCAAGGAAGGATGGACTGTTGTTGCATTTTAAGCCCTTTGGGAGAGGCAGGCTGTGCAGCACCCACGGGGTTCTCTACCTTACAGACCCATCTTCCCTCAGGGGCTCAGGAGAAGGAAGTGTGTGCTGGTGTCTCGCTGGGGAGCAGTGAAGGAGTGATGCTTCCCTGTGCACTGGAAGCCTGGACTGCATGTGACATCTCTGCAGTGTTTGTGCAGAAACAAGTTAGGCTTCTGAGAGGCTCTGCAGATGTTCTTGGAGGAGAGGACTTCTCCTGGTGGGGAGGGTGGAGGTCTTGGCAGAAGTTGAGCTGGAGTCTTGTCCCTGCAGTGAGGTGGAGCCTTGAACTTCTGGGCTGTGATCTTGAGATCTGCACTGTGACTGCATCAGGGGAAGTCTCCAGTAGTATCAGGATGGGAGAGGGGAGGGTATGCCAGATGGAGAGAGGACTGAAGCTCAGGTATTCTTCTCATATTTATCATGCCATAGGTACCAGGAAGGAGTTCCTGAGAACCAGGTGGCCTTGGTTATTCACATGACCCCAGAGTCAGTGCTGCGAGACAGCCGCTACCAGCGGTGGCTGGAAAGGTTTGTGATCTTCTGGTTACCTGGTTTCACACCACTCTTGGGCAGTGTTATGTTCTTATGGTGCATGTGTTTTTCCCAGAGTAGAAATAGCTGTTGGGTGTCAGAAGGGCTTTGCTGGCTCAGATGATGCTGTAGCTCATGGCTGAGGTGTGCATAGGTGCCCAACAGTGTGGGGGTGAAGCTGGGTGTGTTTTACTGTGCTCCTACAGATTTGGCCCTGGCACTCAGCACCTGGTGCTCAATGAGAACTCCTCTGCAGTACACAACCCACGCAGCTACAAGATCCAAACCCAGCTCAACCTCATCCACCCAGAGATCTTCCCTCTGCTTACCACCTACCAGAGCAAGGTAGGCCAGGCCTTGCTTACCTTTGTACCTTCCACCCCATGCAAAAAATGTGTTCAATGTCACTCTCCTCCCTGTAGGAAGAAGAGGCTGTGTGTAGCGTGCCCATTGTGCGGGGAGAGTGCCTCTTGAAATACCACTTCAGGCCTCAGCAGGAGTGGCAGAGGTCAGTGTCCTTCAAGGTTTCAGATGGGGTTGTTCTGGTTTTGGCTGGGATGGAGTTAATTTTCTTCCTAGCAGCTGTATAGTGCTGTGTTTGGGATTTAGAGTGATGAAAATACTGTTGGTAACACCTGTGGCTGTGGGGCAGTGTTAGCAGTTAAGGACTCAGCTTCAGGGCAGACAAGGTGTGGGTGTTGCCCTCTCTTCAGGGACCTGCTGCAGTGTGTGGAGCCCCACCTGGGGAGCTGATGGGTCAGGGTTAAAGGGAGTGCAGGACCTTGAACAAGGTCCTGCACCTGGGTCAGGCCAATCCTTGTCACCAGTACAGACTGGGAGGTAAGTGATAGAGAGCAGCCCAGCAGAGGAGGACTTGGGGTTGCTCGTGAATGAGAGGCTTGATGTGAGCCAACAATGTGCACTCACAGCCCATAAGGCCAAACATGTCCTGGGCTGCATCAAAAGGAATATGCCCAGCAGGTGAGGGAGGTGATTCTCTACCTCTAGTCTGCACTTGTGAGATACCACCTGGAGTATCGCATCCAGTTCTGAAGGCCCAACACAGGAAGGACATGGGCCTGTTGGAATGAGTCCAGAGAAGGGCCATGAAGATGATTAGAGGTCTGGGGCATCTCTCTTATGAAGACAGGCTAAGAAAGTTGGGCTTGTTCAGCCTGGAGAAGAGAAGGCTCCAGGGAGATCTTACAGCAATCTTCAGTACTTGAAGGGGCCTAAAAGAAAGCTGGAGAGGGACTTTAGAAGAGCATGGAGTGGTAGGATGAGGAGGAATTGTTTTAAATTGGAAGGGGGTCGATTGGATATTGAGAAAAAGTTCTTCCCTCTGAGGGTGCTGAGGCCCTGACACAGGTTGCCCAGGGAAGTGGTGGCTGCCCCCTCCCTGCAGGTGTTCAAGGTGAGGTTGGATGTGGCCTTGAGCAGCCTGGTCTGGTGAGAGGTGTCCCTGCCCATGGCAGGGGGTTGGAGCTTGATGACCTCTAAGGTCCCTTCCAGCCTGAATGATCCTGTGACAGGGAGACTTTAGTTGGGGTTCTGCTGTAGGCTGCCTGACCAGGGATACTGAGTGGATGAGGTCCCTACAAACAGATAGGAGCAGCCTCACGTTCACAAACCCTGGCCTTCATGGGGGACTGACACCCTGACAGCACAGCAGGGCACAAGCAACCCAGGAAGTTCCTGGAATGTGTTGATGTTTCTTCCTTCTCCAACTGATAGAGCAGCTAGCAAGAGGTGTCATGATGGACCTTGGGCTCAGCAAGAAGGAAGGGCTGGTGGGCAGTGTGAATCTGAAGGGCAGCCTTGGCTGCAGTGACCATGCAGTGGCAGAGTTCAGGATCCTCAAAGCAGTGAGGAGGGTGCACAGCACACTCACTGTCCTGTACTTCAGGAGACTCTGGCCTGTTCAGGAACCTGCTTGGTAGAGTATTTTCCGTAGGATGAGGCCCTGGAGGGAAGAAGGGCCAAAGAGGGTTATTATTTAAAGATCACATCTCCAAGCTCAGGATACATCCCAACAAAGAAATAGTCAGGCAGAAATGCCTGGAGATCTGCATGATGAGTAAGGAGCTCCTGGGCAAACTCAGATGAAAAGGAAAATCTACAGAGGGTGGAAGCAAGGACAGGCAGCCTGGGAGGGGTACAGGTTGATGTCTGAGTAGCCAGGTGTTAGGTTAGGTAAGCTAAAGCCTTGATAGAACTAAATCTGGCCAGGGATGTCAAGGCAACAAGCAGTTTCCACAGATATCTCAGTGATGGAAGAGAAGGGAAAATGTGGGCCCTCTGGAAGGAAATGGGAGCCACTGTTACCCAGGATATGGAGAAGGAGGAGGGGCTCAATGACTTCTGCCACAGCCTTCACATCTCTGGTCATACTGCCTAGATCACAGAAGGCAAAGGCAGGGACTGGGACAATAAAAAAGCACTCAGTGCAGAAAAGGATCAGGTTTCCAACCATCGAAGGAACCTGAAGGTGCCCAAGTGCATGGGGCCTGACAAGTTGTGTCCACAGGTCCTGGAGGAACCAGACGATAGTGGCTACGTCACTCGCCATCCTGTTTGAGAAGTTGTAGCAGTCTAGTGAAGCCTCCAGTGACTGGACAAAGGGAAATACAACCCCCATTTTCAAGAAGGGGCAAAAGGAAGAGACAGGGAACTACAGGAAGTCAGTCTCACCTCTGCCTGGCAAGATTATGCCCCTAGAGACTGCTGAGGCACATGGAGAATAAGGAGGTGATTGGTGACACACAATGTGTATGTCTTCAGTAAGGGCAAGTTGTGCCTAAGAAATCTGGTGGCTTTCTGTGATAGGGTTACAGCTCTGGTGGATAAGGGAAGAGTGACAGACATCATCTCCCTGGAGTTGTACAAAATGAAATGTTTGACATTGTCCCCCATGACATCCTTGTCTCTAAATGGGAGAGGCATGGATTTGACAAAAGGACCACTTGGTGAATAGGGAATTAGCTAGGTGGTTACACTCAAAGAGTTGTGGACAATGGCTCAATGTCCAAATTGAGACCAATGATGAGTGGTGTCCCTCACAGATGGGTGGAGAATGGATGGAGAGCAGCCCTGAGGAGAAGGACTTCTTGACTGAGAAGAAGCTCGACGTCACCCAGCAATGGTCACTTGCAGCCCAGAAAGCCACTGTGCCCTGGGCTGCATTCTGAGCAGCATGACCAAATGGTCTGCCCCTCTGCTGTACCCAACTCTGGCCTCCCCAGGAGAAGAAGGACGTGGAGCTGTTGGAGTGAGTCCAGAGGAGGCCATGGAGATGATCTGAGGACTGGAGCAGCTTTGCTTTGGAGCCAGGCTGGGACAGCTGGGCTGGTTCAGCCTGGACAAGAGAAGGCTCTACAGAGATCTCAGAGCCCCTTCCAGAGGGGCTCCAGGGGAGCTGGAGCGAGGCTGGTGCCAGGGGCAGGGAGGGCCAGGCCCAGGGGAACAGCCTTCAGCTGCAGGAGGGCAGAGGGAGAGGAGCTGGGGGGCACAAATCCTCCACGAGGAGGGGGGAGACCCAGAGAAGCTGTGGCTGCCCCTGGATCCCTGGCAGGGTTCAAGGCCAGGTTGGATGGGGCTTGGGGCACCCTGGGCTGATGGAGGGATGCAAGGGGATACCAACTGCAGTGGCTCAAATTTCTGACTGTTGGGCAGAATAGAAGGATCCAGGTGCCAAGAAGAATTTGAGTTCTACTTCAGGAATCTGAAGGTCTGGGTGCAGGATCAGGTCACAGGACTGTTACATGTTTGCTTGGTGCCAGGAGCCCTTTTGTGCAGTCCAGGGTGTCTGGCAGTGTCCTCGTGTCTGGCAGCTCTGGGGCTGGACAGTGCAGGGAGCATGATGCTTTCCCATGAGCATCCTCGTTTGGGTGGAGTGATGGTTTCTCTGGTGTGGCTCAGCCCACTCAGGCCTTTCTGGCACAGACCACCTGTGTTGGGTGTATCTTCCTCTACCCCTCAAAAGGGATGTGAAAGGAGTGTTTTGCTCTTTGTTTAAGGCTGGGTTGGCACTTTGCTCTGAAAAGCACTGTCTTTCCTGTCCTTGCCCTGCCTCATCCTGAGCTGTGGCCTGTTCTTTCAGGGATGCTGTGACTGTCTGTGATCATGATGCATTTGTAAGCGAAGCCTTGGATCTCCCTGACTTCCAGACCCGTGTGAGGGAGTGCCAGGAGAGCCTGCCTGCTGTGCCAGGTGAGAACCAGCCACTTGGCTGGGCAGGTGTGATGGGAGGTAGGAGGTCCTGCTGACCCACTGCTTTAGAGCCTAGGCAAAGCTGTGAGCATGCATTTCTCCTGCTGCATGAGAGGTGTTTGTAAGTCCTGCTGGAGCTGTACAGGATCATTAGTGCAGAGTTAGCTGATTTTCAGTTCAGATTCATAGAATCATAGAATTTTTAAGGCTGGAAATGACCCCTAAGATCATCCAGTCCAACCATTAACCCACCGCCACCAAGTCTACCCTTAGAGCATGTCCTCAAGCACCGCATCTCCCCGTCTGTTAAACCCCTCCAGGGATGGGGACTCAACCCCCTCCCTGGGCAGCCTGTTCCAATGCTTGAGGACTCTCTCAGGACAGAAGTTCTTCCTAAGATCCAACCTAAATTTTCCCTGGTGCAGCTTGAGGCCATTACCTCGAGTTCTGTCACCTGTTACTGGGGAGAAGAGACCAACCCCCACCTCACTGCAACCTCCTTTCAGGGAGTTGTAGAGAGCAATAAGGTCTCCCCTCAGTCTCCTCTTCTCCAAACTAAACACCCCCAGCTCCCTCAGCCTCCTCGTAGGGCCTGTTCTCCAGACCCTTCCCCAGCTCCCTCAGCCTCCTCGTAGGGCCTGTTCTCCAGACCCTTCCCAATCCTCGTGTCCCTTCTCTGGACACGCTCCAGAACCTCAACATCCTTCTTGAAGTGAGGGGCCCAAAACTGAACACAGTACTCAAGGTGAGGCCTCACCAGTGCAGAATACAGGGGGATTATCACCTCCCTGCTCCTGCTGGCCACACTGTTCCTGATCCAAGCCAGGATGCCATTGGCCCTCTTGGCCACCTGGGCACACTGCTGGCTCATGTTTAGGTGGCTGTCAACCAACACCCTGAGGTCCCTTTCCGCCAGGCTGCTCTCCAGCCACTCCTGCCCAAGCCTGTGACGTTGCCTGGGGTTGTGACCAAAGTACAGAACCCAGCAGGACCCAAATGTAAAGTCTTGTGCTTCTAAAGCTCCTGGGTCTGGGGATTGAGCGCTGCTGGGGTGTGGTTAGAGGCAGAGCGCTCGTGTGTACAGGTGTCACGGTATGACACAGCATCATTTGCTGCTTGATGAGAGTCAGGGCACCATGGAACGGGCCTTGGGTTGTTCTTGTCCTGTCAGCTCTGTCATGGGCTGTGGGCAGAGTCCTTGTTTGTCTACCTGTTGATGTGCAGCTATGTGTGTTCTTGGTGGTGCTTGTTCTGTCTTGTGTCTTTCCATGTAAACTTTGCTTCTGTGGGAAAGCAGTGGCTGAGAGGCAAAAAGGAGTGCTGGGTGCATAGACCCTAGAGTTGCTGTGCTGTTGAATTAAATGGTGTCTGACAGGGCTGTGTGTGGATGACTTACAAATCTGTGTTATCCGTGTTTTCCAGGAAATGGGAGTGCTTACCCCGAAATTGTGTTCTTGGGAACAGGATCTGCAATTCCCATGAAAATCCGAAATGTCAGTTCCACACTGGTAAACACCAGGTAAATCCCAGTGTTGTGGTTGGAGAGGCTTTGTGTCTCGAGGGTACTGCCCAAGGGCACGTTTGGCCAGTGCACTGATGACACAGGGCAAGCCCCCAGATCTAGGAATCTGCTGGGCTTGGGTTTCAAGCACCTGTCTCTGTGTAGCACGGGAAGACTTGAGAGTCACCTGTGAAGTCAGACACATAATGTCCTCATTTGCTTTACCATCTGCCCTTGGGGGGCATGTGACCAGCATGATCTATGCACTCCCATCAGTGTTCCTAAAGCTCAGCTAGTAGGCCTGGAGTAGCGTTTAGAGTTAGAGCACTAAGAACTCACTGCACCCTGACCCTAAGGATCCCCCCACCCTTAATGGGCCCTGATCCAAGCTCCTGCAGTGGCTGCTAAATGACTTTGTCACTTGTCTTGACAGCTCTACCCGTTCCCTGCTCTTAGACTGTGGAGAAGGAACCTTTGGACAGCTCTGTCGTCACTATGGAGAGCAAGTTGACCAAGTGCTGAGCAACTTAGTAGCTGTGTTTGTGTCTCACATGCACACTGATCATCATTCGGTAGGTTGGGAGGAGAACGGGCTCGGTGACAGCGTGTTCTGCTCTCTGGGGCTTGGATTTAGCTGCTGATGTTGGATTTAGGCTGCCCTGCTGTTAGGGCTGCAGTTGCCCCCTTCATTCCCCAGGCACTGCTGAATCTGTCTGTTTCTAACCTGTGGACTTGCCAGCATCATCCAGAGATGCATTTTTTGATCAGGGTCCTACTCAGTTTGTCAGTGCTTTGCAGTAAAGGGTCACAGGAGAGTCACCTGGTCTGTTCTACAGGGCAGGTTGCTTTGTTGGTCTGCAGGAGCCAGACTGGTGCTCAGATGCTGGGTAGAAACTTCCTGCTCTGCACCCTTGGAGCAGACTCAACATCAGTGGGTAGGGCTGAGGGGCTGGTGTTGTGTGCTGCTGGTGTGGGGGTGTAAGTGGTGACTTACCACGGCTTAGCAAGTTGCAGGTTTTGGAAAACCTGTACTCAGATATCTATGAGCATTGCTCATGTAGTAACTGCAGCTTGCTGAGCTGTGGTAGCACCATTGTCACTTACATCCCAGGTATTTCTGACCACAGTTTACTATCTTGTTTATTCCCTCTGTAGGGCTTGTTGAACATCCTGATGGAGAGGCGGCGAGCCTTTGTAAGTAGTGGTAGTGTTACTTCACTGCTCCTGAACTTGCATTGAAGTCGGGGAGGGAGTAGTGGAAAAAGCACCATTACATCCCTAGGTATTCTCTTACTTGGTGTGTACCTACTACTGGTTTTGCCTCCTCACCTTCCCTTTGCTTTTCCAGGCAGCCCTTGGTCAGGCTTTCAGCCCTCTGTTCCTGATCGCACCTGAACAGATCATGCCTTGGCTCCACGAGTACCACAACCACTGTGAGGAGATTCTTGGAGACATCAGGTGAGTGTTCTCTGAAGTATGTGGAGAAATGTAGGGGTTGGACTCGATGATCATTATGGATCCCTTCCAACTCAGTATATTCTATGATTATATGGTCTGTGAAATGTCCTTCCTGAGTCCTTATTCAAGGCTGTTATCTGTTCCCTCTGTCCCTTTGTTGAATGTGACTGTGACTCCTTCCACTCTGTAGAGTTAGGATGTGCAGTTTGCAAATGGGAGGATAGGGTTTGTTACTCAGTTGTACTGTTTAACAAAGGCTTGTGTGCAGGCTTTCTTTTCCATTAGGAATGAGTGGGCAAGTGAAACAAAATTCTTAGAAGAGGGAGTACTTGACATTGGGGAAGAGGCTGAATGAGTTATTGGGGCACTGGATAGTGAAAGCAAGGGGAAAAACAGACAAGTGTGCAAAAATGTCTTGTTTGTAAGATGAGAAATATGATGCTTAAAAATAAGATAAAGTTTTACTTGTACCTGTCCTTAGTTCTTTCTTCTCCCCTCCCTCACAGAATGATTACTTCCCAGTCTCTTGTGGCAGGCTGTGAGAACATCAAACCTAAAGCCAAAGGGTTTGTCAGTTCTCTGTTAGAGAACTATGACTTTGCTGAGGTAAGCTCATGAGCTGGCAGGGTCAGTCGTTATGAGGGGCAGGAGGGGACCTGAGGTCTAACACATATGTCCTTGTTCAGTTTCAGACTTGTGAAGTCCAGCACTGTAAAAATGCTTTTGCCTGTTCAATGATCCACAAATCTGGCTGGAAAGTGGTCTATTCTGGTGACACAATGCCCTGCATGGCCTTAGTAAAAATGGGTAGGTGACAAAAACTCCCTGTCTGAACAGTCTCTTTGAGACAGGTTTAAAACTGTTGGTGTCTGCAGCGGGCACTCCCAAACCCTGGGTGCTGTGCCCGTGGAAAGAATGGGAAGGGGGTGGAATGAGAGTTGGTTGAGCCAGGCTTTAATCAACTGAAAGATGAATATATATTTATACAGGGAAAAATGCCACTTTGCTGATTCATGAAGCAACCCTGGAAGATGGCATGGAAAAAGAAGCAATAGAGAAGACGCACAGGTAGGGTGTGTTCTGGTGTCTTGTTACTGTTAGCAAGGTGAAGAGGTGCAGCTTGGCTTTGTCCTTGGAGCTGGTGATGAAAGACCCAAGTCCTGTGTGTATTCAGCAATTCAGCATGAAAAATGGTGTGGTGCTCTCTGTGCCAGCTCTGTAATTCACAGCCCCTCTGAGCAAAGAGATGGGGAAAGCTTTTGAAGTGGACAGTAGTTCTACAGATAGGCTAGCCCAAAGGAAAGGCTCTCTGCTAGGTTATGTTTCAGGGCTAAGCTCAGGAGGTAGAATAGTCATCACACTCCTCGCCCCCCCCCAGCTAGCACTGGCACAGTGATACCCAGTGTTGCCCCCAGCAAAAGTGGGGAGACCCCAGAGCAGCTTTTCGGAATTGCAGTGAGTTACAGGGCAAGAGAGATGGACCTGCTGACACCCTGGGACCAGTATCTAAATGAGCCTGAGTCCACAGTTTCTGGAGCTTGTAACTGCAGAGCTCAAAGGAATTAGAGCTGCTTTCCTGTGCTCAGAGTAATTTGGAAATCAGACTTGCCATTAGGGCAGAATGCCAGAGGATGTGGTGCCTGGGTATGCCTGCAGAGAGCAGGGACACCTCGTGTCCAGCACATGTTAGCTGGTACCTTGTGTGGGCTGCTGGTGTGATGCAGAGCAGCCTCTCTTGCCCTGTTGGGGGAGGAGGAGCCAGCCTGTGTGTGACCAGGGTTCCTTCTGCAGCACAACCTCGCAGGCGATTCAGACCGGCATGAAGATGAACGCTGAGTTCATCATGCTCAATCACTTCAGCCAGAGATATGCCAAGATCCCTCTCTTCAGTGAGGACTTCAGTGAGAAGGTTGGAATTGCCTTTGATCATATGAGGGTAAGTTGGGAGCTTTGAGCCAGACTGTGGGCAAAGTTTCAGTGTTACTTTGGGACAGCTGCTTTTGGATTTAAATTCTCCACTTGTGGTGTTCTGTTGCTACACCATCTCCCTCTGAAGAGGGAGCTCTGAAACGGCTCCTTTACCTGCTGGCTGCAGGTATCACCAGTGTGGGGTGAATGGGTGGCATGGAAGGACAGGTGGCGATGGCTCTTGACAGCAGAAGTCTGCTCTTGACACGCTGGGTGCTTGCCTCCTGTTGCCTCTGTGTGAGCATGCTGCTCCCACCTGAAAGCCTGATTTTGCTTTCATTCCAGCTGTGTGCTTGTGGTTTCACCCCAGCTGAGAGCCAAGCACCATGCAGCTGCTCTCTGAGGTTGTGGGGGAAGATCAGAGAGGGAAGGGAGGAAAAAGAAAACAAAAAACAATCTTGTGGCAAAATATACAAAACAGGTGATAGACAATGGAGTTTCTTGCTGAACTGCACAGCTCAGACTGTACAGCTTGGAGCAATCCCAAAGTTGTCCTGTCCCCAAAACCAAGAATCCTGGAGCTGTGTACTTCCTCCCTCCCTCCTCAGCCCTTCCCTCCCCCAACACACACACCTTTATGCTGAACATGACGTCATTGGCATGGAATATCCTTTTTGATCAGTTTGGGTCACCTGTCCTGGCTGTGTCCCCTCCCAGCTTCCTGGGTGCCCCTCTGCCTTCTTGTCAGCAGGGCAGCATGAACAGCCGGGCAGTCCTTGACAACTAAACCCCCTGGTGTCACCAGCACTGCTCCACCCTAACTCCAAACACGGCATTACTAGAAGGAAAATGAGCTTTACCCTGACTGAGCCGAACTCAGTGCTACTTCTAATGGCTTTGTGCTGAAGCTGTCTGGGAGCTCAGAGCTGCTGCCATGGGATTGAGTGCTGTTGTAGCAGTGACAATAGCTCATGTGTCAGTCAAAACTTGTACTATGGACTGGCTGCTGCAGGATTAAACATGATGGCCTGCCCTTGTTTCGATGCAGCTGAAAGCTGTTGGGAGGTTAGGGCTCCTGGGTGCTGTGTGAAGGCTGAGACAGTGCTTTGCCGTTGCAGCAGGCAAAAGACAGGAATGTAAAAAAAAAACCAAACAACAAAAAAAGTTCTCATGCAGGTGCTCCCATGCTTGATGTTTCAGGTACGTCTTGGTGACTTTCTGACCATCCCAAAGCTGATCCCACCCCTGAAGGCTTTGTTTGCAGATGACATAGTGGAGATGGAGGAGCGTAAGGAGAGACGGGAGATGCGGCTCCTGAAGGAGACAGCTATAGCCTTGGACAAACTGGCTGGGGGCGAGAACAAGGAAGCACCACACCAGAAACGGAAACAAGCCAAGAACCATCAGGAACTACCAAATAAGAAGCTTAAAACAGTAAACTGAAAGAAACGTGCACGAGAACGCTCTGCTCTGGAAGAGGTGCCTTGCTCTCTGCAGGCTTTGGGCATGCACAGTGCCACAGGCACCATGGAGAAAAGGGCTGGTCTGGTTGTCTGGGATGGCTTGGTCACCAGAGGCTCTATGGGCTGAAGCTGCCACGCACGCTGTTACAGTGACTGTGTCTGTTCCTGGGCCTCATCAGTCCATGTGTCAATTTTTCTTAGCCAAAAGTTCTCTCTGAACTGTTTTAGTTATTGGTTTTATGCTGGAAACTACTGAAAGCATGACAGCAGCAACTGTGACTGTTGCAGGAGCTCAGGTTCAGGAAGCCCCTGCGTGGCCATGGATTCACCACAGTAAGGTGGGCAGCTCTCTGACTACAAGGAATATAACTGTCAGAACCCAGGTCCTAGGAGGAAATTTCACAGTAAAATGGGACCCAATTATTTTTTAGGTTAATACAGGGCTGTGAATGTTGCTGTGTCCCCATTTTATTGTAGTTTCCTCAGCAGATTTTTTTTTTTCCTGTGAATCAATTTACCAGGACTTTTATTCAGAACCTGAATAAACCACTCGCCATTGTATGGAAGCCTGTGTTGTGCCTGGAGAAATGAGGGGAAAACAAGTACCCACATTGCTCCAGAGCATGACCTTGGCTGGCTGTTTCTGCATTACAGTGTTAGTGGAAAGACCAAGATATGATGCTGGAACCTCCTGCCTGTACTGGTTGTGTTTCATTGAGCAAACCCCTCACTGCCTCTGTTCTTCTACAGGCAGAAGCCTCACTTCTGCCACCTTATGCCAATATCAGCTGCACTGGCTTTTGAACGGCCCTAGGATGGGCAGCAGAGCCTTTCCTTGAGCAGATCTCAGTCTTGGGTGCTGGGGCCAGGAAAGCTGGCAACGCAGGCTCCAGCTACGAGATGGAGCATTTCTGAGACTTTCAGGGGCTCAGCCACCTTCTTCCATGACCAGGGCAGTAGCTGCGTGTGCAGGCACGAGGGGGAGTTTTGGCCTGGCTTCAGTAAGGAGTTTGTTTTCAGAGGGGACTTGAAGGTACCCTGCAAATGATACCAGGAAATGAACCTATTAAAGATTTAAGGCTTCAGTTTAAGGTGACAGAAACTGAAGATACACACAGGCACCAGTACAGCTATGCTTGGCTCTTGTGCTTGTCTGAAGAGGAGACTGTGTGTGTGACCCAGCTGGGGGGTACAGCTGTGGTGTGCCGGGTGTTTGGCAGGGACTGGGCCGGGACAGGCATGGGGCGGGAACCGGGTCTCCGTGCGGGCCTACCCCTGATTCCCGTTCCTAGAGGAAGGGCTTTTATTTAGAAAACGATGGATGATCTCTCTCTGAAGGTGTTCACAGACGCGCACAACAACCGCGGAGGCCCCAGCGCCCGGCCACGGCTGCGGGTGGTTGAGAGCAACCTGCGGGGGGAGGCGGCAGGAGCCCCGCCGGGTCTCGGGA
>VXBZ01012281.1:165062-203772 GCA_013399135.1 Heliornis fulica
CTTTTATTTTTATTTGTGAGAAAACTTATAGGAAACAAAGGATTGTTTTCTATTTCCCTATAGGTGAAGCAGAATTTTTGCCTTGAAAGCACAGCTCTCTTTGATTCAAGCATAATCATTTTTCCAGTGAGCTTTGCTTAGGAAGGTCAGTCCAGCCAGAGGGAAAACTGCAGATTCCCCTCCTTGCTGGAAACCAGTGTAGTCCTGCTGCAATGTCCCCTGTAGACCAACCCCTTCACATGAGAACATTTCCCCTGCTAAGGACCTGTGTGACACTCTACACTCTGCAATTTATAATGGCTAGAGAAACACCCCTTATATCAGAAGCCCAGAGGTCACTGTCAGACTAATTAGAGCTGTAAGAGTCCAATCAGAATGCAGCACATAACTTCATTTTAATCCATCCCCATCAGTACTAACCCTAATTGGACAATTTGAACTATAAATTAATTTCCATTACAATGCTGGTCAGGTTTTCAAGTCTCTGCCCCCTTCCCTCCCTGCTGATGTGATGGTGGGGGCTGTGTCTGTCTCTGTTGCTGGGAAGGGGGTTTCTTCTTCCTTGGTCTTGTGTTTGGGGGGTTGGTTTTATGTGTATGGAAGCACTTCTGTCACTTCTCTATCCGTTGGTTCACAGGTGGAATCACAGAGCAGTGACCTGTTTGCATTAATGCCTGCATGCTGGGGTCACTCTGCAGGATGAAACCACTCAGTGGTACAAAGCCAAGCTAAAGCTTTCAAGTAGCCAGACATTAATGCCTTGCTGTTGGCCAGCTTGATGTTACAGCCAGAAGAAGTGGGCTACAGTGAGCTCAGGCTGAGATCCATGATGCTGTGTAGCCTGTGATGTGATGGGATGTGGCAAGGCTCATAGCCTTGGCAGCACTGCATGGTTGGTGCATGTTCTTCACAACTCTTCTAGCAGTTGGCCAGGCTCCCTGGCCTTTGCCATCGTGTCACTTTGTTTCCTGATCTGGTTCATGTAGGTGAGCACTGTTTGAGGGTGAGCAATCTTCAGCACACAGTAGCTGAGGGTGCTTTGTGTTGGTCAGGACTGTTTGTTTTCCCAGGCACCAAGGTGAGCATCCAGCTCATAACCCACCACACCACAGCTTGGTGAACCTTGTAACTTCTTCCATTTCTTAACCCAGCTTTGACCGAAGCTCAGGACATTAACCTGCATCTGATGCCCCTCGAGAGGCATTTGGAGGTCATCCAGACAGTTGATTTCAGCATGGTGAAGCCTTTCCTGGTCCCCCTGCTCCATGTGGTGTGTTTGATCTGGGTCACCTCCAAGCACTACAGCGTGCCCGTGCGGATCGTGGTGCTGCTCCAGGAAATCTGCAACCTTCTCATTCAGCAGGTTTGTGGCTGTGATATCTGTGTTTGCTGAGGGAAGGTTTTTAATGGCAGTTCCCTCTCTCCTCCTTTCCCCTGTCCTTCCCTGGCAGAGGTGCCTTGTCATGTCTACCTTGACAGGCAGGTTCACATGTTCAGTGCAAGAAGTCACCATGGAATGAGTGATCTCTTGTGTGATTTTGCTGTTCCAGGCCCTGGTTTACCTGTCTCCAGAAGACCTTCTGAAAGGGGAGATGGAAGAGAGCCTGTGCAAGGTGCAAGTGGTGCTTGACATTCTGAACACGTTCAAAGGGGCCTTTGAGGAGAGGAGGGAAAATCTTCACACGTATTATGAGCCAGGCCAAGTAGTGAGGGAGTGGGACTTCTGTGCCACAATGGTGTTTGCCAGGCTGGACAGCTTCCTGAAGAGACTGGAGATGGTGGAGGTGAGACTCTTTTCTCTGCAGCCATGAATATTTCTCTGCAGGAGAGCTCTGCAGCCATGAACTCTTTCTGGCATCTTCCCTTCCTGTTCCTTCACCTGAAGGCAGGGATGGGGCCCTTTGCTGTTGGGTCTCCTGTTAAAGAAGAACAGGACCTTGGATTACCACGTCCTGCACAGTGCAGCCCTAAGCTCTACAGATGTGTCCTGATTGGGTTGGTAGATGTGTCTTCTGTTCCCAAGATCCCTGCTGAACTTCTTGCTCCTGTTGTGGTAAGGGAATGGGGCTTACTGGGAGCAGTGGTTTGCATGGCTGTAGGTAAAGCAGTACAGTCTCCCAGCCCTCCAGCTGCCTCAGAGACATCCAAGAGTGAGGTCCTGCCTGATTTGGAGAGGATGTGCTCCTGCCAAGGCTGAGCACCACTGGGCTGAGCCAAGGGGACCTCAGGAAGAGCAGGGACATGTTCTTCACCAGGTCATCCCTTCACATCCGAGTGGTCAGTCGAACTGGGGTGCAGTGGCTCAGGGGTGTCCCTGTTTGCTGAGGTTTGTCACCATGAGGTGGGATATGTGATGTCATGCTTCAACTCCCAGCATGGGTGAGGGCTCCTCAAGCTGGAGGGGATGGTACTCTGCAAAGAGCTGCTCTGAATGTCTGGGGCAGCCCCCTGCATGTGAGTGAGCTCTGTGCTGTCGTGGTCAGGTGGCCATGTCTGGAGACAACAGGTGTACAGGCACCATGTGGACATGTTACAGAGCCACTGCATGGACCTGTTCTCTCCCAGGCAGTTACCTGCACACACACTCTGCCATTCACACACTCCAAAGTGTTTATTATTACCCTGTTCCTGGCAGGTGGGATTGGATGTGCAGTGTACAAGCTGCTGCTATTTGCCTACTCAAATGGAAGTCTGGGTGCTTTTTCCCAGACTTTTATCTTTTTATCTTGTTCCTTGCACTGGGACAGAAAGTTTTACTTATTTAAACACAGTGTATATTTTTATACATTCTTTAGTTATTGATATTGAAAAGCACCTTGAAGATGGCTAATTTAAAACTCTTCATAACAACGTTTTCCAGTAGGGTTTGGTGGGCAGTAAACCACATAGAGCAGAATAGAAGTAGACAAAGGAGAAACAGCAGGGGGTTGTGAGAACACGAGTGACAGTAACTATGCACTGTCACTCTGCAGAGGCTCCGGGCACTGAGTGCTCATGGCTTGGATCCCCTGGACGTGGGCTCAGGTGACAGCCGGTAGGGGGTCTGCAGGCTGCACCCGGCAGCCGAGCGCTGTGCTGCTTGGCCAGCGCCCGTGTCCTCCTGCCGGGGCTGCCCTGCACCTCCCAGGAAAGGCAGCAGTAGATGGAGTCATTCCATCTTAATATTAGGAGGAACTTTTCCCTGTGAAGGTGACAGATCACTGGGACAGGCTGCCCAGAGAGGTTGTGGAGTCTCCTTCTCTGGAGACATTCCAGACCAATCTGGACACGTTCCTGTGGGATCTACTCGAGATGATCCTGCTCAGGCAGGGGGTTGGACTAGATGGTTTTTTGAAGTCTCTTCCAGCTCCTGACAGTCTGTGATTCTGTGAGTTAGAGGGAGGGCCTGCAGTGTGAGCTGTAAATTAGTAATTAAAGGCATTGTGCACATCAGCTTCATCAGCTTGTTAATCAGGAAACTCTTCCTGCCCCATCTCTGTTCCCTCCCCCCCCCCTCCTTACTTTCAGGTAGTCTTGCACAACAGACAAGGGGCAGCTGTTATTTCTGTTATTTGTCCTTACAGGTGTGTGTTGATGTGAATGTGCTCCTCATAAATAGCCTGTTTTGAAATTTCCTAAAAGCTGCAGCTACACTGGGCCACGGGGAGCCCATGAGCACGTGCCAAGAGAAGGGTCTCTTTCATCTCCCTGTTTTGCATTGCACATCTGTTGTTGGACACTCTGCTGGGTTGGTTCTCTGCTTGCACCCTGTTTGTTCAGAGCTGCAGGAGGCTCTTGAAGCACAGATTGTTTGACTGCCACGGACCTGTGAGCAGCTGTTCCCGTGGCTGGAAACTGTTCCTGATAAACCCAACCATGTCAGGGGCTGCCTGGACCATTGTGGGTTAGCACCAAAGCCTAGTGATGCTATGAAATAATTTGGGAAGCTCTGGGCCATGGGCTGTCACTCAACAGCCCCTATCCCAGAGGCACTGACACTGGTTCAGTTCTGCCTGTCTGGGAGTGAAGCTCGGTACCTGCTTGGCTCTGAGTTCAGGGGTGTCCCCTGAGCTCCAGGAAGGCAGGGTGGCCACCAGTATGTCCTGTGCTTGAGGTCAGTATGTTTCTCCTAGCTTTCTGCAATGACAGACATTCATCCAGCCCTCAGTCCCTCCAAAAGAGATGAATGGGTTGGTGGAAGGGCTGCCCAGTGCTGCTGCCACAGCCAGTGTGTGTACCAGCCAGCTTTCCTGAGGGGTGGCACTGTGGGGTCAGGCCCTGCCAGGCTGCCAGGGTGGGAAGGGAAGGTCCATGCACCCATCTCAGCAGAGGACAGCTGGGAGGGCTCTGTAACACCCTCTTGCACACACAGAAGATTCACTGAGCAGGAGTTTTGAACAGTTCAGATGCCTGTAAACATTAGAGGTCTTAAACCTTGTCATTGTGATTCGTAGCTGTGCTGGTGACATGCCAGGGCCTCATACATGGCTTTGTGTCAGTCCCCTAAGTACTCTTAGAAGCAGTTTTACAGTTGGCACAGAGCATCCAGTGGCAGCAGCATGTCCCACCAGGGAGGGACGTGGCCATTGATGCCTGTGGTGGGCAGGATCTGCCTCCCCCTTCCCGTCTGTGAGCTCAGCCAGGTCCTCTGGCAGGGCAGCAAGCACAGCTCCTGTAGTGTCACGTGATGTCAACTTCTTCTGTCAGCACCTTAACCTGTGTCAACCTGCATTGGCTTTGAAGGATCTCCTGGCAACTGCCCTGGACCTGATGAAGCTGGAAAAGATGGAGTTCAGTGGGATTAAAGGGAAGGCCCTGGGTCAGCAGGTGCTGGACATGCACAAGGAGTTCCAGGAGGCCTACGGGGTGTTTGCAGAGCGGACCTATGACTGCCTTGACCTCACCAGCACGGTAGGTGGAACTGGCTTGGGGGAACTCCAGCAACCTGCACATTTCCCAAGCAGCAGTTTCCTCTGGGATGAAGCCCTGGCTCATGTGCAGCCCTGCTGGCTTCCTCCCAGCTCCTTCCTTCTTTTGCTGTGATCTGACCTGTCACTGTAGGGAACAGAGACCTGCTGACCTTTCCTGCAGACACCTGGGAGTTCTTCCAGATCCATATCTAGTATGTCATGCTAGTTCAGGTCCTTAGACCCATGCAGCTGGGAAACCCAGGTTTCCATGCCTTGTACACAGGCTTTCCCTGTCCTGGTGCTTGCACCTGTGGATGGCTGTACCAACATCCACCTCTCTCCTTTCCTGCTCTTGGTGTCTAGCTTTCCTAGTGATGGCCAGCTCTGGTAATCTCTGGGGATGTTTGCTCTTGTCAGGATGAACACATGGCATCTGTGCTCCCAGAATTCAAAGACTGTGTTTTATTAACAGTTGTGCTTTAGTTAAAGGAATATTCCCAGCTCTATGGGTCGTGGCTCAGTAGGCATCTGGATCACAGATGCCCAGAGCAGCAGGTGTTGTAAAAGCCATGCACAGCAGAGTCCTCACTGTCTGTTCAGAGCCTCCCACCTTGGCTTTGACACTGAGCAGCTATGATGGAAGGGTGGGAATGGCATTTCTGAAGGGATCTGTGCCCCATGGTTGTGTCTGATCTCACAGGAGCTTTGATTTCTTCTGCTGCTTGTCCCATTTGCACTGTGGTCAGTTTGCTGTGTCAGGTGAGCAGGACATGGATAAGCCTGTCCATACCTCTGGAGGAGGGAGTGCTAAAGCTGGAGTAGCTGTAGGGATGCTTCATGGTGAGGAGCTCCAGCCTCACACTGTTCATGGGGCAGCCATTCACAGCAGACATCTGCTATGTGTGTGGAAGGTAATCCTGGAGCAGATTCCTCCCTCCAGCAGGCCTTGCTTCTTCAGAAAGGGCTGTGCTGGGGTGGAGGGCTGGGCTGCCAGTGGGACATGGCACTGGTGTCCTCTCCTGTGCTTGTGGGGACCTGTCTGGTGTGGTGACAGGAGGCTTAGCCTCAGACTTTGCTTCCTGTGGTTCCTGGAACATCTCTGTGGTGGGTGGCAAGTCTGCAGTGCTGCTCCCCAGTGCAGTGGGAGGATCTTGCTGGAAAACTGCTTGCTCCATGTCACCTCTCCTTCAGGAGAGGGGGAACAGGAGGAGTGGTGATGGTGGCTCTGCAGGAGCTGGCTTGGTTTGAGTGAGCCCATGGCCTCTGTGTGACTCTGAGTCACGGTTGTTCTTTCAGCCTTTGAGCTTTGCACCCTCTGTCACTTTCTAGAGCCTCTTTTTTTAGCTAAAACATGGCCCCTAGTTCTGCTGGGGCTCAGCAGTAATAACAGCAAAAGCTGTTTCCTTCTGTGTTGTCTTTTCAGAAAAGAGACACATGGCCTAATTTTTAGTGGCTTTGTCCGAGCTGGGACAGAAGGACTGAAGTCTCCCAGTTTGTCAAGTTCAGTCTTTACCTGTAGGACTGCCCCCCCCCCACCTCCCTGACTTTATGTATGAACTCTGGAGGATTTATTATATTTGGAGCAAGAAAAGCAGTGCCAGGAGAGGATGGAAATTACAGAAGCACACAACTGCTGAAGTTGGCAAGGACCTTTGGAGATGACCTAGTCCACCACCCTTGTTCCAGGCAGGCTCAGCTACAGCAAGACTGTGACCAGAGAGGTTAAATATCTCCAAAGTTGAATATGTTCAAGGGTGGACAATCCACACCCTGTGCTAGTGCTTTGAAACTGCCTTTATCACAGCCAACTCAGTTTCAAAACCACAGGCTTGTTTTGGCTTGAATGTAGATTGGATTTGGAAGTCAGCAGGTTCATCTGTGGGTTTTTTGGGTGATGATGTAGTCTTCAGGCCAAGTTTGGGAGAGAGAGTGTGGAAATAGTCCACCACACATCTAGGCTGAAGTTAGTACTCATTTGACTGTAAAAAGCTCTGGACCAAAGGATCCATCCCAGAGGGCTGTAATCTCAGACATGGGACAAGACAGAAGTGTCCTCAGGCTCTGTGGGGCTTTGCCATGCTGCAGTGGCTGAAGGTTGGCTAGAGGAGTGGCTTAATTCCTGGGGAATAAGAAGAGGAAAGGTCTCTGGCTCAGGAGGTTGCTGGTACCTCTCAGTGCTGTCTCAGAGCCTCACAGCTTGCTGCTCTGTCTGCTGCAGGAGTTTGAGGAAGATGCCTCTGATTTCCAGCAGAAAGTAGAAGACATTGACAGGAGACTGGGCACTGTTTTCATCCAGGCCTTCGATGATGCCTCGGACCTGGAGCACACCTTCAAGGTTTGTCTTTCGTGTCCCTTCTCTCTTGTAGCAGGGAAATTGGGTGCCTATGGTTTGCCTCTGTGAGAGCCATGCAGAGGAGGCTGCTGTAGCTACATGCACATGGGGCTGGTGTTTGATGATGGGAATCAGTGGTGGGACAAAGAGATTTTGTTGTGGTTTAACCCAGTGTGGGTTAAACCCAACTACACAGGTGTTTACCCACTTCCACCGATGCCCAGCTAGTTCCCAAGCTGTGGTCCCAGCCCCTGGCCAGCTTCCCTCAGGTTGAGCATGATGTCACATGGTATGGAACACTCCTGTGGTCACTGGGATCAGCTGTCCTGGCTGTTTCTCCTCCAACCCCTTGTGAACACTCAGTCTGCTCACTAGTGGGGCAAGGATGAGAAACTGAAAAGTCCTTGACTTGGTGTAAACATTGCCCAGCAATACCCAAAAGGTATCAACAGTATTCTGATTATAAATCCAAGACACAGGGCTATGCCAGCTGCTAGGGAGAAAATTAACTCCATCCCAGCTGAAACCAGGACAGACACTGAGCATTTGGATTGGTCTTGGTTGGTGATGCTCAGGCTTGTGGATCTCTCTCAAACTGTCAAGCCAGGGAGCTGGCAGCAATGTATCTGCTGAGAGCGTTGGGAGTATTGCTGCTTCTCCCATTGACACAGAGGAAATAGACCTTAGATCAGTTTTAGAAAGAATAATCAAAGAAACAATTCAGATCAGGCTGGATGCCAGGGGTTTTGGTTGTGTCTCTGTCTGTGAATTGCAGGAAATTATGTTTTTTCCAGGAATTCCTGGTGAGAACAGTTGTTAAAAAACAGCTGATTACTGTTAATACAGTTTATGAATATTGTTAATACATGGACAAATTTAAATTTATCTGAGACTTTCTAGAAACAAGGCTGTTTGTTTACCAATTTATTTTGTAGAAAAAGTAAATGTTATTTTCTGAAAATTTTCAATATAAGTTATTCTAGAAAAGATTAGAAAGTGATAGTATTTCTCTTTTGAAAAAATAGCAATTTTTGAAGCAGTTGAAGAGTGGCAGTTGGAATATGGTTGACCCACAGAGAAAATCAGAGCATCTCTGTAACAAAGGGAGGGACTGCTTGGAAAATCAGGGTAAAGAGAAGAAATTTCCCTTTTCCAAGGTGCCCATTAGTGTGGACATCTGAGCTGGTGGGAAAGATGAAGCATCCGTGCAAGTGAGGAAAGTCCCTGTGGGTGTCTGCAGAAGTTGAAGTTGTGATTTTTTTTTTTCTCCTTTCCCTTCTCTTCTCCTCCTTCCTTTTCCTGCTTCTTCCCTTCCAGTTGCTGGGCATGTTTGGGAGCCTTTTGGAGCGACCAGCAGTTGCTGCAGCTGCTGCTGACAAATACTCTGCCCTCATCAGTATGTTCAGTGGAGCCTTGCACCAGGCCAGGGTGATCTACTCCAGGCACATCCAGGCAGAGCTGGAGCTCGGTGGGTGGTGTGTGTGCTGTGTACAAATGATTTTACAGGAAATTGGATTTAGATTAATATTTTTGGGAAAACAAATTGTTTTTTCTAAGGAAGCCAGCACTTCCCAAATTGCAAACATTTTCAACTTCTATAGCTCCTGGTGGAAATAGAAATGCCTGGGAAAGCTCTTTTCTTTGTATTAAAGCAAATAATCCTATGTGCTGTGTGAGTGGGAGTGAGGATGCATGGTGAGCTTTTCCCCTAGCAAGGCTGTGACAGGGGGTTTCTCTCCACACTTGTGTGCTGCCTCCAACACCCCATGGGACTTGCAAACCTCATATGCTCCCCTGATATGAATTTATTGTGTTTCTCTTAATGTTGTAAATGCAAAGTATGTGAGTGGAACTTTGTAACCAAGGGTCTAACCACTCTTTTCCATGATTATTATTTCCCATGAATGTTGCTACAGGAGGGAACAAGTAGATTCCTGTTGGATTATGAGGATTAGAGTGTGTCTATTGGAACACCAACCCCTTTACATGCCTCAGAAAGATGGCACTGGAACCTGGCAAGTGCAGCAGAGACAGCACTGCTGAAACCAGTGCAGGCTACGAGAGGGAATGGAGAGGGTCATGGAGGATGAGTCTATCATATGCTGTGGATTTGGGTGTTAGGTAACACTGTGGGTGGTAGATAAGTTGGTCAGAACTAGCTCCTGGTCAGAATTCCCACATCAGTGTTTGTGGGGAGCAGGGAATGCATCCTTGGCCTCTGTGTCAGCTCCAACATTTGCCATACAGACACTTTGATCTGAGGTCCTTAGTGGAGGCCCAGAGGCACTAGGAGACTTGCCCTGCTCACTTACACTGGTGTTGCAGGTGCTTGGGTGTCAGAAGGAAGCTGGAAAGTGGAGCAGTTCTGTGCAGAACAATTTCTGTTGGTGTATCTTTGAGGATACAAGTACAATGTTCATTCAAATGCTGTTTGTGTCCTCCCCAGGACGTCCCCCTGTGCACAGGAACATGCCACCGGTGGCTGGAGCGCTGTGCTGGGCGCGGGAGCTGTGCGCAAGAGTCCAGGGGCCCTTCGGTCACTTCAGGCACTTCACACCTCTGTGCGTCCCTGTGCCAGCTGAGTTGCTCGATTACCATCTCAATACCTTTAATCAGTCGGGTTTTCTTTCCCTGTTGAACGTTATCCAGTGGTTAGAGCTGAAACTATTCTTAGTCAAAGAGGTGTGAAGTGATTGCACTGGTGCTTTTCAGCATCCCTGTGAATTTTTTTTTTTTAAAGAAACTAGTTAATTGGAGTTGTTTTGGAGTGGTTAATTGGCATGGTGGGGTAGTTCACGGCCATTCAGTTCTCAGACATAGTCCTAGGTGCAGCTGAAGGAGGCATCAGAACTTTCCCAGTGCAGTCCTGCCCAGAGCATGCTCCTGGACCTCCTTGGGAACTCAGCTGCAAGCCCTGCTTCTGGCACCTTCTCAGCTATGAAGGGCAGAGAGGTGCTGGACTTTTCTAGGATGGAGTTGAGTTTCCAGGTTGGTGAGGACTTGGCTGGGCACCAGCAGAAGACGACTCAAACTGTCAGTCTCCCGTGACCAAGGAAAGAAGCTACTGCTGGGGTAGTGATCACCCAAGTGCTTGTTGCTGTGGGTGGTCTTGGAGAACTGTGGCCCCACGCTCGCAGGTGATGCATCTCATGGCACTGTATGAGATTTAAAAGCATTTCAAAGCTCTGTAAGTGAAGCAGGGTTGGACTTAGGACAGTTGAAGGTGCTGCTGGGACTGTAGCTCACCTTGTAGGTCTCAGGAATAGTTTTGCTTGTGCTGGACAAGATTCTGAGCCAGTGGCTTCTCTTTTTCATGAGCTGGACCAAAATAAGCCATCTCCATCACTGTGCAATATTTGTATCCCTCCCTCATGGTGTATTACCGGTGTCTTTAAGTGCACAGTTACTCTGCAGCAGTTGACACATCAGTGCAGTGCAACAGGCTCTTGAGCCATTCCCAGCACAAAGCCCATTATCATGTCTGGTCTGAATCTCAATGGCAGGTTTTGTAAACCATGAAGGAGGACCCAGACCTGCATTTTGCATTGGTTTTCTTTCCTCAGCTTAGAGCAGTGAATAACAAGCCAGGGTGACATGACACTGTGTCCTATATGCAGCTTGAAAGGGAAAGATAATTAAAAAGGGGAAAACGAGGATGGTTTTGCTGGGGTTTGCTTAGGTGGCTTGTTTACTCCTAGAGGGTTTGATCAGCACTTGCCCAGTGGTGACTGCTTGGGCACTTCCTTTTCTAGGTTTTGTTAATTCAGGTTTTGTCCAAAATGAACTCTTAAGGAAAGCTTGGATATTAGACTGGACTAGATTGTTGTAGTTGGAAGGGACCAACAATGATCATATAGTCCAACTGCCTGAGCAATTCAAGTTCAAGCATGTTATTAAGGGCATTGTCAAATGCCTCTTAAACACTGACAGGTTTGGGACATCAAGCACATCTCCAGAAAGCCTGTTCCAGGACTGACCACCCTCTGGGTAGAGAAATGCTTCCTCACACACTGTCTAAACCTCCCCTGGTACAGATTTGAGCCATCCTGATGTGTCCTGTCACTGGATCCCAGGGAGAAGAGCTCAGCACCTCCCTCTCCACATCCTCTTCTCAGGAAGCTGCAGAGAGCAACGAGTTTGCCCCTCAGATCTCTTCTCTCCAAACTAGATAATCCCAAAACTCTCACCTGTTCCTCACAGGACATTCTTTCAAGCCCTGTCACTACCTTTGTTGCCCTCTTCTTGACACATCCTTCTTAAATTGTGGGGCCCAGAACTACACACAGTAGTCAGGGTGAGGCCACAGCAACACTAAATACAGCAGGAGATATTGTAGATGAAACTGGGGAGAGAATGGCATTGTAAGAATTACTCTGGCCAGCTGTCCCCTGGGCTCAGAGGTGGCTGTACAGGCTGAGCAGCATGGCCAGGGCTCTGCTTGCATTGGGAAGTCTTTGATCATCCCCATACAGTCTGAGGGGCACAACTTCAACTCCTCAAAGTGCTGCATCTAGCAGAAGCCATGAGCTGTCTGCTTGCAAGCTGCTTTCATTTTGGAAAGTGCTGGTTGTAAGTGCAGGTTGCCATGCTCTGGGCAGATATTGTGAAGTGTCCTCTGGCAGCACCAAGCTGTTCTTCACACAGTCTGTGGTTTCCATTCTGCAGGTTTCCATGTAAAGGGCCGAGGAAGAGTGTGCTGGGGTTTGGATAGTGCCTGTGCAGGGAAGTTATTGTCACTGATGTGGTAGGGGTGAAGTTCAAGGTCCCCAGTTGGTTAGAGGATGACTGCAAACTGGTGGGTGAACTTGGGAAGGGGTGAATGCAGCCTGCAGCCTCTCAGAGCTACATGTAATGCTCAGCTTCTCTGTTGTGCTACCAGCTGCCTGGACTCTTCTGAAGGAAGAAGGGTGATAGAGAAGTATGAAGACATGATCCAGCTGCTTGATAGGTAAGTGGTGGCTCAGCCAAGGAAAAAAAAAACATTCTCTAAGCACTCTTCCAGAAGAGAAGAATCCTGTTGCTGTATACCACAGCTTTCCTGTGGTGTCTGGAAATGGGAAGCTTGGGAGGAGTGGGAGCTGTGCAGCCTTTGCTCCGTGTGGAAGCCGCGGTGGTGGAAAAGCTGGTCTGAGTAGAAGCTGCAGTCTGCTTGTGCCCATTCACAGAGTGTATTTACCATGGCTGTGATGTATATGCTGCCCAACTCAGACTGGGATTCGTTGCCTCTGGCTTAATATCTTAACATTTGCTGTTAAATTGGAAATGTGTTCTGGCCTTTCCCTCTGGAAGAGCCACCTCCCCAAGAAAGTGATGTCTCTCTACCAGCAATGGGTACTGAGGGGCAGATGGAGAGAGGCCTGTTCTCAGATACCAGAACAAAAGCTGAATAATTATTGCATAGCCTTTCAGAAGGGAGCAGACCAACAGATGATCCCAGGTGATGTCAACAGAGATAGTGTTTTCTGGGTGACATTTCTCAAAGGGCTCAGGTGTCACTCATTCAGAAGACACTTTATTGCTTGGGTGGTTGGGACTGTCCATGACATGAGATACCAGGAGCCAGACTCAGGCCTCTGTTGCCCATCCCCAGGGGGTTCTCTCCAAGAGCTCAGTTTCCCTGGGGTGGATGGTCTCTCTGCAGTGACTCCGACTGAAGTGAGAGCAACTCCACCGTCCCCAGCATTTCTACGGGTTAGGCACCCATCCTGCTTAGACACTTTAGAAATGCCCAGTAGCTTCTGAAAGTCTGTCTCCAGATCTGAATCCTCTCCTACAAATGGTTCTTGAGAGGTCTTTGTCCTTTTGACTTGATGCTGACACTGGTTTTTGGGTGTTTCTCTTGGAAGCCATGTTGTTTGTGGAGATGATGTGGAGGGGTTGTTAATACCGCTCCATGTTCTTTGGTCTTCAGGAGTGGACTTTGCTTTCCTTTGGTTATATGCCTTGTTCTGCTAGCTTGGTAGCTACGTGATGTGATGTTTTGTTTTCTGGCAGGTATCAAGAAAAGCTCTATGTAGACTGGTCCCAGACAGTCTCTGAAAAATCACAATACAACCTTAATCAACCGCTCATCCGTCGAGATCCAGAAACCAAGCTGATCACAGTCAATTTTGATCCCCAGGTAAAAACTTCTGCCAGTTAGCTTTCCTGCCTGCCCATGGGCAGGTCTCCAAGCTGTGCCCCACTGTGTGCAGGAGGTCTGGTAGGATCAGTACTAGGTGTCTTCTGCTGAGGTCTGTGGGACCCCTTCTGCGATGGGTAATGTGAATTTACTATCCTCATTGTGTGCTCTAACTCCTGGTAAAATACTGGGTTTGCAGTTTAAGCAGAGTGAATTCTGCCAGTGGCAGAAAGTCCCTGAATAGCCAGATATTTAACTGGTGTCAGCATCTCCAGTCCAGATTTGATACTGGTGTGGTGAGTGTTGAGGCATCATCTACAGAGGTGGGTTTGTATTACATATACCTGAATTTTGAGACCCCGGAAAGGGCATAAGAGGCACAGGAAGGGTTTGGTTTGTTACTTTGATGTTGTGGCTGTTAGATTTCCTTTGTGGTGGTGCAGATGGCTCACAATAGTTTTAAGATCTTGTCTTGTCCCCAGAGGTCCCTCATAGCCTGTCTCCAGCACAGGGTGGACTGGCCATTCACCTTGCCCAAACCAGGAGCAGGGGGCTGAGTGGCAAAAGCTTCCAATGGGAGCCAGGATCTGCCAGCTGTAAAAATGCCATTTGCTGAGGAGATGTTCAATCTCAGGGGCCTGGGAAATGTTGGCATCACAATATTCTCATTTCCCTGGGCCATGTTAAAAGAAAGTGTTAGGGTTTAGAGCTTATACAGGCTTGGCCCTCAGTCAAAGGATTTGTCCATATCCTTGGAAGCTCCTTGCAAGGTTGGGAGCCAAATGGCCCCAGGGAATGTTTTCCACCCTTCACCTTGGTGACAGGATTTGGAGCCTGTGATGTACCAAGTGTGCCTCTTCTCAGCTCTTAGGCCACTCCTTGAGTGCTTCTGTGCTGCTTTTCTCAGCTTTCCATACCGAGGGCTGTGGGTTGTCCTCATGTCCCTGCTTAGCAGCCCCCCCACAATTGACAGGAGCACCTCATCTTGCCTAGAGGATGTATTTGCAACCCTTCAGTGTGGAAGTCTTCCAGAGCTCACCTTCCATGAATGAGAGGGAAAGAGGGGAAGGCATCCTTGACCCCATGGAGGGGTCTGCCAGACTTTCCAGGGCAAAGAAGGGAGGGGAGCGTGGTTCTATCTCACTTTCCCTCTTGCTCCCTCATTCACCTGGTTTTCCCTTTCCTCCCACCTTACTCCCCCTTCATGTACTTTTCCAGCGTGTCCCCTGCACCTTTCCTCAGCCCTTTCTGTCCTTTGATTGTCATTGTGTCCATTGTCACTTCAGTCTTGCAGATTCTCTGAGCATGTCAGGACTTACCTTCCTGTCACACATCGTGTGCCCCCCCCTTTGCCTTTCCGAGCTGCGTGCTGGCTTCTGGCTAAGACGGGGAGGTTTCAGTGACATCTGTGCCTGTCACTCAGTGACAGAGGCTCCTGGCCACCCACTCCCTGTGCTTGTGGCTTCACCTGTTTCTGGCCATACCTGCAGCTTTCCAGTTTTCCTGTTGAAAATAGGGGCAGGGAACTGGAACCAGAGGGCATGAACGGGATAGGAGCAGAGAGTGATTTCTTCCTCGGGTCTTCACAGGAAGCGAGGATACAATCTGCCAACCTAAGTGAAAGGTGAATTTTAGGGAGTTTTACCCTGAGCTCAGCCACAGCCAGGAGAGGTCCTCACCCCTGCCATTGCCCAGAAAACACACTAAATCTTTGGGGTGCCAGCACGTGAAGTTACAGGAGCGTGTTACCTCTCGCTATCCATTAAGCAACTGCTTACAGTCTGAGAAGTCACACTGGAAGACTTACCTGCTCTCTTTGTTGTAGAGATTTAGTTTTACTTGGGTTTATAGTTTAATAATCCCCATTAATCTGGTGTCTTCACAGCTCAAAAGAAAGCTGGCACTGAGTGCTTTTGATTGGGCTGGGAGAAGTCTCCAGAAGTTTTTGGTGGAAGGTGGCCACAGGAGGATTTGAGTCACTGAGTTTGGGGCTATGGTGGTTTTTGGTGTGGTTTATTTCTTGGGTGGATTTTTAAAAATGTTTTGTTGTTGTTTTGAGGGGTTTTTTTCTTCTTTTTTAATGTCAGTCAGTTCAGGAAGCCAACAGAACTGGAGCCAACTTATCCTCCTGTAGATAACTGCTAAGCTCCACTTGCAGGCATGGTACTGTGGAAAGACTGTTGATGAGGATAGCAGAGAGGACCAGACCTTTCAGGGGCTGCATGGAGTTTGCTGGCTGGGCACTTAACAGAGCTTTCTCTCTACTTGGGAAGAAAACCAGAGGCAAAGATCAGTGGGAGACCAATGGGATGGACTAGGAGGTGTCCAGGCCCTTTGCAGAGCAGTGACTGCTTTGGCAAAGAAACCCTAGAACACTAGAATTGATTGGAGAGTGTCATGATTGTCCTATGTTGAGCTCTGTGCCTTGTTCCTCCAGCTGGTTTCTGTGCTGAGGGAGGTGAGCTACCTGTCCAGCAGCCAGAGGGGAGCCGTCCCACCGATGGCAGCAGAGATCTACTCCTCCAGGGAGCTGTACCGGCAGATGGTGGCCAACTTGGAGCTGATGGTGAACAGATACAACAAGATCCTGAAGACAGTCCTGGAGGTCGAGTACCCTCTAATACAGGGGCAGCTGCAGGATATTGACTTGAAACTGAAGGAGGCAGAGGAGACTCTGAACTGGAAGACGGAAGGTGAGCTCTGGTAGACGTAACGCGTGCAAACACCGGGGTCTCACCAGGTTCCCCCCAGGCCCAACATCGGCACCGGGTTCCCAGCAGCAGTTCCCGGCACAGCCAGCGCAGGTGAGGTGCAGGGCAGTCCCACCTTGCCTGCTCCTTTCTCCATTCCCAAGCTCTGCTGGGTTGTGGACAGGATCCTGCTCCCTTCAGGTTCCACCAGGGTTTTTAAGAAGGCGAGGCGGCCCTGCGGGCAGTGCTGCCGAGGAGATGCGTGGTTTGGGCCTGCAAGACCTGGCAGGCTGGGGGTGAAGCTCACTGTGGGTGCTGGCCTGCCTCATGCTGGTCTGAGTGGCCTGTTTTGTGACTGTGTGCCTGTGTCCCCCAGGCTCTGCTTTCTCACCTGGTTTGCAGGTAGTGGGAACCCCTGGGCCAGCCATCAGGCACTGGGGTGGACTTGTCCCAGTGAGGGGCAGAGCCACCTGGTTATCTGTTCTGACAGGGTGAAATGCTGCTGCTAGGGGTGGGGTTTGTGCACTTTGGGATGATTTAACCTGTGTTCTTGCTTGATCAGTTTTAACTGCAGAGCAGAGAACAACAGTTTGTTCCCTCTCAGTGAGAGGAAACTGCTCACAGATGGAATATATATGTCTGTCATAGGCCTGGGGTACAAACAGGGACAAGTGTCCTCCCTCGGGAACACGCAGAGTAGAGGTCCCCACGCTGAAAAGGTCTTTCTCCATTCCACAGTGAAGATGAAAGGATTTCCCTGCAGTGAAATACAGCCCTTGCTGGTGCTTGGGCCTGGTACAGCTCATGTCTTAGAGCTACAGGTGTGAGGTCCCTGCTGTAGTGATGGTGCAGGGACACCCCCCGTGTCCATCACTCCATGATGGAGCAGCACTCCCCGTGCTGCTCTCTCCCTGTGCTGCTCTCTCCAGTAACAGAAAGTGGGAGATCAAATGAGGGTGAAGGGAAGTGGAAACTGTCAGACATGGTGCTGGTGGCCCTGGCAGAAGGCAGAGGCTGTGGCTGTCCATACCAGGGCTTTTTGGGGTAGGAGGGAGCTAGAAGAGGTTCTGTTGGTCGGGTTGTGTTAATAATGAGTGAGAAATACATGAGACCATGGGGAAGAAGTGAGAGGCTGGGGTCAAGCGTGCTCAGGAGCACTAGCAGTTCTGCAAAGCATTAGTCTGGCATCTCATTTTTCCCCTAGGAGCCTGGGATCAGATCATCATGATGAGGGATGGGGTCTGTGGCCTTGGCTGCAGGATGCAGGAAGCCAAAAACAATGTTGAGGAAATCCAGAGCATCGTGCAATCCTGGGGGTCACCCATCTTCGAGAGGAGAGATGGTAAAAGGGAGCTGCTGCTGAGCCTGGAGGACTGCCCAGAGCGTCTGGAGAGGCGCTACAGCCTCGTCAGAGAGTCAGGGCTGAGGATCCACTCACTGGTGAAGGTGAGGACCTTCCCCAGGGCTGTGTTGGCTCTCCATAGACTCTCTGTGTCTGTGCTCTGATGAAAACGTCCAGAGCTGTTTCACCTTAAAATTAATTCCCTTAACATATTTGAAAATCTTACCCACTGTTAATTAAGGATAGCTTTAATGACTGGGCTGGTCTGGCTGTGTGGTGTGGTGCTGCTGCCTGGGCAGCAGCTAGGGGGAGAAACGGGGGAACCGCAGCTCAGCAGAGACGCTCCCAGTTCAGCTGCTGTGGAACCACTAGAGGGGAGTCGTGCATCAGGCTTTGGGGTCCTGCTCAGAGAGAAAATCCCCCTCCAGAGTATTTGCCTGAAAACGGGAGGGCAGCTGGCTGTGGCTGACCTTACTGTTTCAGACTTGCTGTCCCCTGTGGGGGCAGGAGTTGACGCTGACAGTCCAGGGAGAAGGCGAGGGACAGGAGAACTGCTGCTGCCTGAAACCTCAGTGATTTCACAGAGTCACAGAATATCAGGAGCTGGAAGAGACCTCGANTTCCAGAGGCTTTGTCAGAGCTGAGTCCACTTTGCAAGCTAGCAGAAAGTCCAAAGCTCTGCTCCTCACCTTCTCAGAGTGAGGTGCTGTCCCTGACATGGACAGTATCTTGTCCTGGACAGAGATGGATTATCCAGAACTCTCCTGAAGGTCACCATATAGCCTCAGACTCTGGAGAGCTGACCCTCTCTGGGACACTGGGCTCTTGTTGCTTGCCTTGCCTTGCTGTCTGCAGTTAGCCCTGGACCTCTAACCACCTTCTCTGCACGCTGAATCCATGGTGAGGATTACACCATGCCTGTGTCATTCTGCTGTCACTGCTGTAACAAGCTCAGTCACCTCCAGATACCACCCAGAAGACCAGAGCACTTCTTAGATTGCCCAAGGAGAAGATGGGGTTGTGGCTGTGGCAGGTGGGTGGCACCACTGGTGTGGTGGCACTGCCAGTGTTGCTAACAGTGGTGGGACCAAGTGCAAGGCAGCATGAATGTCCTGGGGAGGGAAAGGCCCAAAATGGGGTGTCCCCATGCCACTGTCTTGCTAGTCTGGTCAAGCCTGAAAGACCAGAGGATCCAAGAGCTGCTCTGTTGGGCTTCCCCTTGTTGGTCAAGGCTTCCTGGGGGCTGATGAGTCTTGAGGCTGCTGAGAGCAGCACAGTGAGGGTTTGGGCACATGTGCCAATGGGCAGAGGTGAGACAGTGCCTGGTGAATGCTGGCCCTTCTTTCACGAGGAAGGGACCTCTGGTGTAAAGGCTGAGTAAAACACCAGTAACGAGGGGACAGTATCAGATACAGGGACAGGGGATGGTGAAGACAGGACAGTGCTTTCAGCAGAGCATTCCCACAGAGTTTGTCCCTCTGCATTTCCCCTTCCTCTGGTGTCTGCCAGGGGCCAGAGCCCCGGCTTGCTCCTTGAGAGGTTTAGCACCCAGATACGATGTGAAAGGTGGGGAGCAGCAGCTTTGTGACATTGGGCTTGAGTCCAACTGCCAGTGCCACTCTGTGTGCCAAGCTGCCTGTCCACACTGGGAATGTCACTGTCTCAGTGCCACCACGTGTGAAATGCTGCCAGTGTCAGGGCCCTGGCCGTGGGCAGTGTGTGTTGGTCTGCTCCCTGTGAGCTGGGCCTTACTCCTGCTGACACAGTGCTGGTGCTGGGAGCCTCTGGCAGGGTCAGGACAAGGAGGACTCAGCACATGGCAGGGCAGGGGACAGGCAGAGCCTGGGAGGTGAAGGGAGCAGCTGTACAGCCTGGCCTTCAGGGGTGGGAAGAGGAAACCCAAGAAGGATGGCTCCCTCCTGTGACCCAGAGCCCCCTGAATGTCCTGACAGAGGGTTTGCCTGGAGGAGGGAGCAATGTGGTGGTGGGTGGGGAGGCTGTTAGAAAACCATTTGTCTTCTGATTCCAACCTTCATTGGCCTCTGTGTGGTTTATTAAAAAACCCTTTCTTGAATTTAAAAGTTCTTGGGTTTTGCGGTGACCATATGTAGGGCAGGGGTGTGAGCAGACCACCTTGAAAGCCTTGTCTACACAGGGTAACGTTACAGAGGCCACCAGGGATGGGTCTCTGTGCACTGGAATGGGCCTTCAGGACTCCTGAGTTCTCCCTGCCCCAGGTGTGCAAAGCAGCCTCAAGCCCTGTAGCATCACACAAGAGGGAGAACACGTTCACAGAGTTGCTAAGCCTCTTCTGCTCTCCATTTTTACCTTGCAGTTATTTTGAGTTGTTTCAGATGACAAAGCAGCCCTTTACCACCAGCAGAAACACCCATCTGCCTGGTTCCCTGCCCTTCACAAGCCTGGTACCCTTGTGCTCACTGGTGCTGGCCCTCAGCTGTGGGCAGCTCCCCTGTAGGGCAGACTGGGCTCTGCTGTATTTGAAATATTTTTTTCTTCCAGGAGAACCAGAGCCTCTTACTTGCAGACCCAGCATCTGATATCTGGAAGGCCTATGTGGATTATGTGGATGAGATAGTCCTGGATGGATTCTTCAGTGCCATAGAGTGCTCACTCAAGTACCTTCTGGAAAACACAGGTGGCTACTGGTTCCTCTCCTGGGGTTGTGATGGCTGTTCCAGTCTCACCAAAGGGAAGTTTCTGTTCTGTGCTCTCCCTCATGCTTAAGAGTTGATCTCTTCTTCCTGGCTTTCTGTGGTGCTTCTGGTACTGTGCTCAGCAAGTCCTGGGAAGCTCCAGACAGGGCAAGTGACCATCAGTCACTGACGTTGCTCGGGGGGAGGGGATGGCGAGGATTCTGCACCATTTGCAGGGATTAATGGACTGACAAAATTGAGGTGTCCTCCCAAGTCTGTACTTGGGCATCTGCCATCTCCCACTCTCACATGCACAAAGTGTCAGAGTGACACCATCTTTCATTTTTGGAGAGTCCCAAGAGCTGGTTCTGGTGGTGAAAGGCATGAAACTAAACCCTTGGTCCGTGAGCTTTTGTCCGGTGAATAGATGAGGTGGAATCAGAAGTCACTAAATCAGACCTCCTGCCTAAGGCCACTGTGGAGATTCACTGTCTCTGCTGAGGGCAGCTTGTGTCCAGCTAAAGCACATCCCCAGGAACACTTCTCTCCAGGATATGGAGGCACCTTGAGTGTGAGAACTTCACCCGCTTCCTCTTCCTCGTGTTAAAAACACGCACGTTGTTTCACATTTGCATTTGCCTTCGGTTTCCAAGGCTGGGTTTTCATGCCTTTCTCCAGTAAATTAAAAAGCCTCTTGGTTCCTGTTGTTTATATCCTCTGCAAGTACTTATGCACTGTAATTGTTCAGCTCTCAGACTCCCTTTTGATTAGCTAGAGAGCCTGGTCTCTTTAAGGCTTTCATCCACAGCGTTTTTTCCAGTCCTTAAGTCGCTTGTGTCTCGTCGGTTCTGCAGTGTCTCCTGTGGGTACCAGCACATCAGCTGGTTTGCCAGCACCTTCTCTGTGCTGTGTGAAGACATGTCAGTGGACCCAGGGGGTGTGTGTCTGTGTCCACACCTGCCTGGTGCCCCTCTGGTGCACATGTGCATCTTGTGGTGGGATGTTACTGGTAGCTCAGGATTACTTTTCTCCCCTTCGAAGAGATCCTGGCATTTCCGTTCTTCCCTACCAGATCCCAAGGCAGGGCTTGCCCCCCTGTTTGAGGTCCAGCTGGATTTGGTGGTCCCAGATTTGATATTTCATCCCTCCTTGGAACCTGGTACAAATGATGGCTTCTATGACATGATGGAAAGTCTTCTCAACGATGTCTACCGGATCTCGTCGCTGGTGCCCAGGCTGGCTGAGCACAGCGGCTTCCCACACTACCAGGTGTGTGGCTGTGGAGCACCCTCACGCTGTGGGGCAGTGAGGAGGTACCACATTGCTTCTGTGCACTCTCCTCTCTTGTGCTAGGCTGACATGGAGGACATGGCTGACCTGGCTGAGATGCGCCACGACCTCATGGGCCGCGTGCAGGCCGTGCTGGCCGCGTGCTGCGATTACCGCGGGGCCTTCGACCGCTACTCCCACCTCTACGGGGACGACAGGAAGGAGTTCTGCCGCCAGTTCCTCCTCTACGGGCACGTCCTCACCGCTGCAGAAGTGGAGGCCCATGCGGAGGACGGGGTCCCTGAGATGCCTCCCACACTGCAGCAGTTCAAAGAGCAGATCGACTCCTATGAGAAGATCTATGAGGAGGTGAATAACATCGAACCCATCAGCGTCTTCCACAGCTGGATGAAGGTTGATGCTCGGCCTTTCAAGGCATCCTTGCTGAATGTCATTAAAAGGTGGAGCTTGGTGTTCAAGCAGCACCTCATGGACCACGTCACACACAGGTAAGAACTGTTCTTATCTCCTTGCCCAGGACCTGTGCTGAAAAAAGGGAGTCTCTTTTGTCATGGCTGGGCTTTACCATATCATAGAATCCCAGAATCCCAGACTGGTCTGGGTTAGGAAGGGATCCCAGAGGTTATCAAGTTCCAATCTCCTGCCACAGGCAGGGCCACCAACCTCCAGGCCTGGAGCTGGACAAGGTTGCCCAGGGCTCCATCCAACCTGGCCTTGAACACCTCCAGGGTTGGAGCATCCCCCACCTCTCTGAGCAGCCCCTTCCAGCCCCTCACCACTCTCTCTGTGAAGAACTTCCCCTGATCTCCAACCTGACCCTTCCCTCCTCCAGCTTCAATCCATCCCCCTTGTCCCACCACTCTCTGTCCTTGTGACAACCCAATTCCCCTCCTGTCCATATGCTCCCTTTAAGTCCTGGAAGCTGCAGTGAGGTCCCCCCACAGCCTTCTCTTCTCCAGGCTGACCCAGCCCAGCTCCCTCAGCCTGTCCTCACAGGGGGGCTGCTCCAGCCCCCTGAGCATCTCCATGGCCTCCTCTGGCCCCTCTCCAACAGCTCCACATCTCTCTCAGACCCCGATATCACACCGATAACCAACAGGCTAGTGGAGAAGCAGGAGAGGGTGCATACTGCAGGCCAACTCCAGCACATCCTTTGTATCTTCCATCCCCTGGTCTCTGCTGGGAGTGGGTATGGCTGAGTGTGGAAGGTGGAAGCAGCCACCGGGGCACTGTTGAAGTCACATGAGCTCCTGGGACCTGTGTGTAGTGTTAGATAGGATGTCTGTTTGTCCATTCATCCTGGCCCAACCATTCTAATCTGTGCTAGGGCTCTGTGCTTGTTTTGTTGGATTTGATGTGAGCCATCAGTAAAGCTGTGTTAATGCCACCAGATCCCTGCTCTGGTTTAAATGCATTGCTCTTCTAAGTGCACTCTCTGTGAAAAAAAAAATAAATAATTCAGCCTGCCTGGAGTGAGCAGCTCTGGGGAGGAAGCTTCAAGGTTACCAAGAAGGAGTAGCAGCAGATGTAAGTTTTGAGGCAACATTCCCTTCCTGCTCAGTGTCCAGCTGAGAGCAGGAGGGTTGAGTAGCAGCAGCAGCACACATGCTTACCCAGGAGTGCTCTGTCCACAGGACAGGTGGAGTCCTGCTGCTGGTGATGGGATCTCTTGGGTTCCTTGCAGCACTGGGATTGTTAGACAATTTCTGAGCAAGCAGGTTTTTGTGTGGCTTAGAACAGGCATTTAGGAGTTCTTAGTAACAGTCCCTGACTCAGCAGCTTGGTCTTTATTAGGTGAAGTATTTAAGGATACATTTTGTCCTGGCAGCATGCACAGAATGTAAGTGGGCACTTGAACAGTAAGTGTTTTGAAGAGGAGAATGGCTGTGCAGAAAGGACCAGAGATCTAGGAGTCCATCATGCCTCTGCCAGTGGTGCCCAGCAGCTGGTGAGACTAAGAACAGGTCAGGAAACTTCCTCCAAATACTCTTCTTGTGTATAATGATTTGTAGCTCAAGGACTTTGAGAGACAGGGGTCATGTCTGTGTGTTTAAAGACCTGGATGGCTTTTTTTCTCCCACAGATGTTCAGTTGTGTCTTTTTATCATCTGCATCCTCCTGCAGCAAGGAGTTGCCCTGAAAAATGAGGCAGTATAGGAAGAAGAATCCATGTTTGTTGTGGATTTGTAACCTGCCAGGTTCATGTGGGGATCTTTACTTCTTTTATTGGGATGAAAACTGACCATTCAAGCTCACTCCCTCCAGACCACTCCTGAGCTCACAGCTCTCCGTTATACCCCTCCTCAGATAGCTTTCCTCCAGCCTGAGAAGTCCCAACCTATTTATCTGTTCCCTGCAGGAAGCTGTGCCATGTCTGTGGATCCCTATGAACATGAATTTGGTTTCTGGTGCCTTCAGCATGTTGCTGTGGAGTGGACAGGCCCAGCCTGGCATTTCCCATCTCCGTGCAGGTCTGGTGTAAGGCTGGTAATTACTTAACTAGGAGCTGTCCTCATGTTGTCCTTTCCTGCTTTGTGTTACATAGTTTGGCTGACCTTGACGAGTTCATAAAAACTGCTGATAAAGGTTTGAGCAAGAAGGTTGAAAAAGGAGATTCTGATGGTTTGGTGGAGGTTATGGGTCATCTCCTGACCATCAAAGAGAGGCAGAGTGTCACCGACGCCATGTTTGAGCCCTTGAAGCAGACGGTCGAACTGCTGAGGACGTACGAGCAGCAGCTGCCTGAGGAAGTCTATAAGCAACTGGAGGTGGGTCAAAGTTTATGGTGGGCACACCAGTTTGCTGGGTAGCAGATGGCAAGGAGAGTGTGAGTTGGAGAGCACTGCAGGAGTGTTTAAGCCCCCACTCCCTGTCATTAGAGGGCCTCAGTGGATAGTGTTTTGCTATTGTAGGATGTGCCTTAGTAGCTCTAAATTTTGGAGTTATGTTGAGATTTTTCTTTTAAAGCAAAGATTAAGCCTTTTGTTATGTATGAAAAACAGAATTGCTGCTCCAACTCCCAGCGATTACACTTGAAAAAATTAATGCATTTTCAAATGCATCTGTTAATTAGATAGAATTATAATTATTTTAAAATAAGACAGTTCTTGGCAACTGTGGAGATGGGAAAGATGACGGTGGCAGAGGAGTTGCCTTCTCATAGGACTTCAGTCCTCCTCTGGGTCTGTAACACCAAATCTGCTTGACCCAGGGGACATCACTGGGAGCAGGTTATGAGTAAGTATTTGGGCACCTTTCCACATCTGGCTTGGTTGAATCAGTTTTCTTTTGGAAATTCCTTCCATTTCTTGATAGGAGTCCATGGTTAGAAGAGACTGAGGTGCCCAGCCAGGGTGCTGCAGTGTGGAAGCGTGTGGCTATGTGCTGGTGGACACCCTATAGTCTTGGGGTGCTGTTGGGCATAGGGGTTGGGGTGGGACCTTTTGGGGTCTTGCCTTGTGCACCTGTGCAGCAAAGGCTCCAGTTCCCCACTGGGAACCACCAGATATGGGTGGGAGCTGAGTGGGGTTTAGCAATACCCTGGTTTTCTGCTTGGGCAGCTGTGATCCTCAGGTGGTCGGGTCACAACAGCTGGACTAGTTAAGGGTCCTAAAGATACCTTGGTTCCTACAGAATCCCTGGAAACCAGGAGAGCTGCATTACATGGATGCTCTGGCTGTTGCAGCAGCTTGAGCCCAGCATAAAATGTGGTGCTGCAGAGAGCCCAGTGCTGCAGATTCTTCTGCTGGAGAGCTGCTTGTTTGGTGCCTGTTTGTGCAAGTCCATCCAACCAACTGATTGACTTTTCTGATGAAGTAAATAAGGGATGTGGGGCAGATATTCAGGTAGAGGAGATAGCAAAGCAGTTTTGCTTTTTGTGGCAAGTGACAGCAACATGTAGTTGAAGGATTCATTCACTCCTATATTCTCTGTGAAAACCAGAAATAAGTTTCTCTGGGTACAGCTCCCTCCATGGCTGTGGAAATGGATGGGCTGGAGCTGGTTGTCTGTGTGAGAAGGACATGGAATCAGCTCCACTGCTGTGGTCACCGTGTTTTCTATTGGGACTGGAATCTGAAGTGCCAGGAGACCTCTCAGAAGGAACTGGTCCTGCTCTGGCTATCTCTACTGCCTCAGAACTGCCTCCGGGTTATTTCCCTTCTTTCTGCAGCACTGATGGGTCTCCATGAATCTCCTCAAGTATGTGAACTGGGATGAAAAGACACCAAAAGAGTTTGCTGTAGGCTTACACGGTACATGGAGAAGTGGGTTCTCCAAGAGCAGAGCTGTGGGACTTGGAGACAAACAGCCTTTGGGTAATGCCAGCATCAGGGATGAGGGCATGGCCTGAGAAGCCTAATGAGAAGTGATAAAATCCCTTTCTTAAGAAAATCCCAGGTACAGATGGTGTGTTGTCAGCAGTGCTCCACACCTGCAACCCTTTGACACAGACCAGAGAAAGAAACCAGCCGTGTTTCATGCTACTGTTACAGTTGTATAATAGTAGTATTATACACATGGGCTGGAGGGATTGGCCCAGAGAGGTCTCTAGAAGTCCTGCTGGTATAACATCATCTGCTGCTCCAAGAGCTGACAGGAAATGTCCTAGGCTGTTTCTTAATTATCTCTGGGAAGCCAGATGATCTAGTGAACTTTCCTCCACAGCTCATCCTCCTGCCCTCAGCCTCTCCCCCTGGGCTCCAGGTCCTACTGGACTTGGTGTTAGGATCACTGCTCTGTCTTGATCATGGAACCATTCTGGGAGCAAAGGAACTGGTCTGGGACCCTTCTTCTGAAGTTAGTGACCATGGTGTTGCAATCAGAGCAGTCAGTTATAAGGTCTCATTCTTCATTAATCTTCAAAATTGTGAGTAACAGGTGGGTTGTGTCCCAAGGGACATGGTTAGCCTTTGCGTCACAAACCTTCCCTAGAGGTTTAGACATGGGATCTGTTGCTTTTCCTGCCCTGTGCTTATCCATAAGCAGATCAGATGCATGGTATGTTGGATATCAGGTGCTACCTACCAGCATTTATACTCTGCTTGCAGGAGCTGCCAGAAAAGTGGAACAGTATAAAGAAGCTCTCGCTAGCTGTGAGGCAGCACGTGGCCCCTCTGCAGGCCGACGAGGTGACAGTCGTGCGCAGGAGCTGTGCAGCCTTTGATGTCGATCAGCAGAGATTCAGGGAGCGGTTTCAGAAAGAGGCACCCTTCAGGTATGGGCAAATTGCAGCATCAGGGAAGCCCCAAGGGAAAAAAAAGTGTTAAGGGCTCATCTGCCAGTGCCCTGAGGACATAAGCGTGAACCCTTGCATACATTTCCTACCTTCCTGTGTCTGTTATGCCTGGGGTGTTTTAACCCTGAGAGCACTGTTCAGTATTAGCAAGAGATGGAATCTGGATGCTGAATGTCCAGGATCATTTTAAGGTGGCATCAGTAATGCCATGTGGCTGTACCATCAGTGTGTGCTATGGATGTTTCATCTCTGCCTTGTCTCTTAGAGGCACTGTTTGTTTTATGTTTTCTTTAGAAGCTGTTACAGTATCACTTATGAAGAATAAACATTTCTTTCTAGGTTTGACACCAAAAAGCCTTATCAACTGCTCGATGCAAAGCACATGGAGATTAAACAAATGGAGTCAACCATGACCTCGATTTCTGAATCAGCTGGTCTGTTTGAAGTCATGGTGCCAGATTATAAACAACTGAAGCAGTGCAGAAAGGAGCTGTGTCTTCTCAAAGAGCTCTGGGATGTGATCATCCTTGTGAACACTAGCCTTGATGACTGGCAGACCACCAGATGGGTCAATATTAATGTGGAAAACATGGATCTGGAGTGTAAAAAGTTTGCAAGAGAGATTCGGAATTTGGATAAGGAAATGAGGGCATGGGATGCTTTCACTGGGCTGGACAGCAAAGTGAAGAACATGCTGACAGCCCTGAAAGCTGTGGCAGAACTTCAAAATCCTGCCATTAGAGAAAGACATTGGAGGCAGCTGATGCAGATGACAGGTGTGAGGTTTGTGATGGACTCGAACACCACGCTGGCTGACCTCCTGAAGCTCAACCTCCATAACTTTGAGGATGAGGTTCGTAACATTGTGGACAAAGCAGTGCGAGAAATGAGTATGGAGAAGGTCCTGAAGGAGCTAAAAATGACCTGGAGCACCATGGAGTTTCAGTATGAGCCTCACCCCCGGACAAACATCCCACTGCTGAAGTCAGATGAGGAACTCATTGAAACTTTAGAAGACAACCAGGTCCAGCTGCAGAATTTAATGACATCCAAATACATTGCTTTCTTCTTGGAGGAGGTGTCTGCATGGCAGAGGAAGCTGTCCACCGTGGACTCTGTCATCTCTCTCTGGTTTGACGTGCAGCACATGTGGTCTCACTTGGAGAGCATATTCATAGGCTCAGAAGATATTCGGGCACAGCTTCCCAAGGTGTGAAACCCCAAACCCTGCTTTTCCTGTTTGGAGGGTGGTGAGGAGGAGCCTCCATTGTCCAGGGTTCCCTGCAGTGCCAAGCTTCTCAAGGCAGGGCTTTCCTCCTGCTGCCTTGCTTTTTTGGAGGCTGCCTTAGTGCTGCAGTAGATTCCCTAGTGCTGCCCCACCATGGTTTTGTGCTGCAGTTTGTGCTTGAGCCCTGTGGAGAAGCTGATTTTCTGCCCTTCACCACTGCACAGCAGATTTAGTGCCTGGTTCCTAGGCTGCTCAATCCCTTCGGTGCTGCAGGCATGTTCTCTCTTTCCTTGGAGGGGCAAGGACTGGGTTAATTACTCCAACATTGCAAATTGCCAGTTCAGAGCTGGACCAGGCAGCTTTGGCAGCATCCCCTTCCCTGCTTTCAGCACTTGTGCAGCTGTTTGACTCCTGCTTTGGGAAATGAAGCAGAATTGTCGGGGGTGACCTCCACGGGGTGTCTTTGAGTCCAGCTTCCAGCCTTATTCCAGATTCCCTTGATTATTAAGAAAACCTTCCAAGCTGGTTCCTGGCTTTGCTGGACCAGCCATGCTGAGGAACCTGTCTTTCACCCACCTCACTGCTGTCCTCGTCCACGTGCAGAGAGCACTGGTGGGCTCTGGCACCCCGAGGAGGTGTGCACAGCCCAGTGACACCAAAATAACACACCCCTCTGTCTCCATCCCTTCAGTCTGTTCTGCTGGGGCTGGTCTCCCTCTGCTTTGGAGAGCACTGGGCACACCTGGCTGCCTGGGTAGTATAGACAGGTGCTACAACCTGCTGCCCTGAAGGCTGTTCCATGTGCCAGGGAGTTGTTAATATCCAGCAGCTGTCTAATGGTGTGGATGAAATCACATCAGGGTTGGAATCTGCATCCTGCTGGGCAGCTCTCTGCATCCCAGTACTGGTCTGGCAAGTGGCACGAATCAGCAGCCCTTTCCTTAAGAAAGGCTGAACCTTCTCAGGATCCATCCAGGGCTGGGGAGGGTGTGCTGTCAGAGCATGGGATGCACATGTGTGCAGGGGGACTCAACCCTCCAGCCAGAGCTTTGCTACTGGGGCTGAACGCAGGTGAACGTGGAAGTGTAATTGGGACAGCTTGGAGCAAGTTACTCAGTGTCCTGGCTCCCTCAGGAGGCCTGGCTTTGGAAGAAGGGAGAAGGGACATTTTGAACATTGCTTTATTTATTCTTCACTGTTTAGCTCCAGAAATTCAGGGTCCCTGTTAGGTGCAGAGCATAATTGTTAGTGTGCTCCTATGGAGCTTCCATGGTCTTGGGAGGAAGGACTCTCCTTTGCAAGTGTCATCATACCCATTTCAAGGATGGGCACTGGGACTCCTGCACTGTAGCAGGAGAGGAAGAGTGAACTCACATGGATTTGGTCCCCTTTCCCCCATATGGCAACATCTCCTGCTGCTGTGTCCAGGGAAACTTGGTATTTCATCTGGCCACAGGGCAGGAAGAGTCATGAGGAGATGCTCAAAGGGAGGTTGAATGCCATGAAAATGGTTGGTCCTGGGTATTGGCTTCTGCATGGATCACATTATCCTTAACCCCTTTGAGAAGTGGTGACAAAGTGAGTGCCAGATTGAGGACTTGTCTCAGGCATGTGAGGGGAAGATCCCTTCTGAAATGGTGGAGAGGTCCCTCTCTGCACTGGACAGAAGGCTCTCTGCAAACTCTTCTCCTCAACCCAAAGACAGCACCCAGAGGATGAGACCTTTTAGCACAGAATTAGTGTTTTACTGTGGATGTGTCCTTTGTGTTGCTTCTCAGGACTCCAAACGCTTCGAAGGGATCGATGTGGATTTTAAAGAACTGGCATATGAGGCTCGAAGAACCCCAAATATAGTTGAGGCCACGAATAAACCAGGCCTGTCACAGCAGCTGGAGAGCATTCAGAGTAGGTGGGTAGAACCTCAGTTGCAGGATTTTGTCAGAGACTGGGACCAACTCGAGTATGTTTGTTCAACCTGTGCTTCACCTGTGCTCCAAGTCCCAGACTGTGCATTCTTTGCATTCACCAGTCACAGCGTGTCAGATCTTTCTCCAGTCTTTTTATTTGTGATCCATCACCCCGAAGTCTGGCTCCCTGTGGGTGCAAACTCTCATCCTGGGTATTGATTTGCACACACACAAAGCAAAGCATCCACCTGGTCTGGCCTCACCACCCCCCAAATACAAGGTCTTTAATACCTGTTTAGCAGTCCAAGCAGGCAAACCTGCAGCAGAGCTGTGCCCATGTTCTTTAATTCACAAAATTACCTCTGCCTGTATACCCTTCACACATGGTGTAAACAGACTGCTGGAGAAAGACCTTGTCCTGAGGTTGGTACAGTTCTCACTTGATGTATGACCTAGTCTACCTGGAACACACTTCAGAGATAGTATGATAGCTGTTGTGTCAGTAATAACTATCAATTTGAAATAAAGATTGTGGTGTATCTTTAATCAGATAGGGCCAGTGTTCCTCACAGGGAACTAGCTGCATGTTATTTGTGTACCTTGGAGGCTCAGCAGCAGGTTAGCATGTAAACCCTGAAAGACTCATTTTAGACTGGAGTGAACAAGTTTCCTTTCAGGCTTTGCAAACAGAAAAAGCTGAGTAGGTTTGAATCAGACTTTAAAATGTGGCTCATTAGAATAAAAGCAGTTATGGAGACTTTCATCTCAGTGTGGAGTCTCCTGTGGCAGTTAAGAGGTGGTCTGAAAGAGTAAGTCAGACAGCAAACCCTTTCCAGCCTCTTCTTCCACCTGGGTTTCTGTTTGTCTTTGAGGCCTTTAGGCAGTTTTAACCCCTGGGAGTAGAGAGAGATCCATGAGTCATTATGTGCTTTGTTGGTCTATTTGGAAAATGCTGTAGGGGGACCAGCCTGCAGCCTCAGCCCATGTCTGGCATGTCCCCATGGTAGGGTAATATGTAAGTATGACCCAAAACATAGTGTTAAAACCCAAATTGTAGCGTGAAACATGAAAGGGTATTTATCCACCTGCCCTAGGCTCTCTTTCTCTGCTTTGTCTCCCCAGATTGTCTCTGTGTGAGAAGGCTTTGGCTGAGTATTTGGACATGAAGAGGTTGGCCTTTCCCAGGTTTTACTTCATTTCTTCTGCAGATTTGTTAGACATTCTTTCCAATGGCACCAACCCACAGATGGTGAGCCTCAAACTGCATCACCTTTGCATTTTCCATCTGTCAGCACTGTCAGAGTGTTGTCTTGGGACTCTCCTGTAGTTATCCTGTCCTGAATGCTTTTTCTCCCACCCTCAATTGGATTAACAGTAATTCTTTCCCAGCTACCCTTCATCTGTCATCTTTGAAAGGCAGCATGCACACTGTATGGTGTCTGATCTAACCCTGGGGATGCTTGCAAATGGTTCTGAAGTTGCTGTGTAGAGTAGACCTATGTTTTGATGTCATAAAAACAGTGAGTTTGTTTCTGCTGGGATACAGTGAGGTTGTAGGAAACCCTCTTTCTTGAGGATCTTAGCCAAAACTTGTTGCTGACCTTGGATCCCCCACCTGAGATACCATGAAACAGCATCTGCTGTGGGATGCATCACACACAGGGCATGCAGATGTGGAAGTGCTGACAACAACTGGCTTGGAGAGGGCCCAATTGTTTTAGGCAGAAGAGGCATTTGTTCATCAGCTACTTCATTCCCCCATGCAAACACCTTTCAGATGTCCCGTTTATGGGGGGAGAGAATCATAGAATGGCTGGAGTTGGAAGGGACTCCCAGGGGTCATCTAGTCCAACCCCCCTGCAAGAAGCAGGGACACCCCCAACTAGATCAGGTTGCTAAGAAGAACACAACCTGAGAAGTGGTCAGACAGTGGCTATGGCCAAGGCAAGCAAGTAAATTTCTTGGGTTGCCATCCCTGTGCAGCTCAGGGGCCAGCTGGGTGTCTGACCTTCTGCATGGGGCTTCTGTGCCATCTGACTGAAGAGGCTTCAACTCTCCTGGCTGGGTTTCTGGGCATGGTGCCTGAGTGCCAGGAGTGGGGAAATCACTCCAAAAATACCATTCCTCCACTGGCTCAGAGATTGCTGGGTTGTGCTGTGGAAGAACGTGCAGTAACCTTCCTGTTTCAGGAGAGGCTGCACTGTGCTGTTCCCCCCATTCCCCAGAGGAGCTCAGACACCTCCTGTCCTGCTGTGGGCAGCGTTCACAGGACTCAGTCCCAAGCAGTTCTGAGATATTTTTCCATAGAGCCCACAGCAATGTCAGGGTGAATGATTGGTGCTGAAGGAGAAACCTCGGGCACTTTGCTTGGCAGCGCTGAGCCCCGGCTGGCCTTGGTTGGGAGGCACCATTTCTCCTGAGGTCAGTCTGCAAAACCCATCCAGATGTTCACAGCAAATGGAGAGTGTTGGGTAAGGAGTGAGTTCTTTATTCCATCTTTCAGCAGTGAAAGTGAATAAAGAACCCTTAAGCTTTTCAGCATTCGTGGGAGCGCGTGAGTGGAGCGGGTTGGAGCGTGTTTGGAAGTGCTGCTGTTTGCTTGTAACCTTTAACACTGCTTCTGTCTGCTTGTGCTGCTGGGTGATGTCAGCCTGACGAGTGTCACAAATTCAGAGTTGATTTATACTTAAAATGGAGAGAAGAAAACACAGGAAGCAAAGAGAAGACACCGTGCTGAAATGCTCCGCGGAGTAAGAAGAAATTCCTGGTGTTTTCTGATACTCAAAATTATTTGCAGTAAAAACAAAGTAAATGTCAAGTAGGATCACACATGGATACACTCCCAGCCTTTCTGCTGTAGTTTCAGAGTCTGGTAATTCCTAAGGGAGGATTAAACCCACAATGATGCTATGCTTGGGAGCTGGGCATTGAGCTCGTGCACATCTGGGTGTGTTCGGTGGCAGGACTGCACCGTGTGCTGGGTGGTGTCTGAAGCCCTGCAGATGGGCCAAGGTCTGAGAACAGGCAGTGGGGAGCTGTGAGCAGAAACTTGTAGATGTAAGGAAAGGTTTCAGTGGTTTACTTATGGTTTGAAAGGAGATTTGCTTATCTGGGTGGATGCTGAGTGCCCATGCTCTGAGGTACCTAGTGTCTTCCAGGATATGGTCCTGCTTGAACATGCATAAGAAGGCTTCCAAGCAATGCCCACCAGCAGGGCAGGAGTGTTGTAAACCTTTGTGAGGCAGTGAGGCAGAATTAAATGGACAAGTCTGCTCTTCTTTCTCTGGAAGCATTAGAGCACCAGGTCTCACAAGCTGCTCTCACTTCTCATCCCACCCAGGGGTCTCTGCCCCTCTCCTGGTCTCTGGCTGTCACTGAGAGAAGCAGCTCCTGTCTCCCACAGCTTTGTGAGCTGACCCATGCCCTGGGAACATCAGTCCAGGGAGAAGCCCACCTGTGGTGGCAGGAGACATACACAGTGCTTTAGCCATGTGTTGTGTAGTGATCTGGAAGAAGTGCTGACGACCTGCTCAGCTCCCAGCAGGCAGGTGCTGATGCTGAGACCCAGCAGCAGTGATGTTAACATCTCCCTGCTGGCTTTTCCAACTCAACTAGGTATGAACAGGGCAGCAATGAGTTTTCCTGCTGAAAGAGTGCAAGACTGGTGTTTTGTATGAGGTCTGGGCTGGTGAGATGTTTATCAGGGGTCCTGTGCAGGATTAAAGCTTTCTTCTCCATGGAGGAGAATTTAAGACATCTTGTTGGCACAAACTTGATTTCTAGTAGTGAAAAAAACAGCAAGAATCACAGTGAAGAAAACCTCTCAGTGTGCTGAGTGAGATGGATGGAGCAATAGCCAGAGACCTCTCATCACTGCATGTAAGGAAATCTGTGCTAGGAGGTCATCCAGTGTTTGAAAATTCTTCTGTGCCTTTTCCTGTTATGGGAGATTTCCCAGTGAGGAAATAATGACTTCAGAGGCATGTCTGTTTTCTGAGTGATGTAGAAACATCACTCAGAGATGGTGGGAGAGACAGAGGGGGGTGTGTGTTGGCAATATCCTGGCCATGTATGAGAAGATGTGGTGCTACCAAGATGTCCAGGATCACATTTTGTGGACATGGTTGTGCCTGTGACGTGTGTGGTGATCTCCTGTCTCGGTTGCTTTGTTTATACAACTCCTTTCGCAGGTTCAACGTCATCTTTCCAAACTCTTTGACAACTTGGCCAAGATAAAATTCCAACTGGACTCTGAGCAAAAGCCAACCCGGGTTGGCCTTGGAATGTACAGTAGAGAGGAGGAATACGTCACCTTCAGTGAACCCTGTGACTGCAGTGGGCAGGTGAGGAGGAAGAGCTTGTCCATCAGAACTGTCCACTGGAGTTTACTTTCCTGCTCCTTATGTGGACATCTGTTGGCAAGACATTGCAGAGCTTCACTGTTCTTTAATGCATGGAGAGGTGGTGTGTAATTCAGTTCTTCCTTACAACACATCCCTTGCCCATTCAGCTTACTTGTCCTCGTAGTTGCACCTTTGCCTGTGGCCTGTGACAGGAAGCCAGAGTCCATGATGCCAGGTACTGGACTCCCCGGTGGTGGAGCTTGCATGTAAACTGCTGAGGGGGGTGCTCCTGGCTGGAGGCCTGGTGACCTCCAAAGCCGCTCTGTCACACCCCTCGTCAACTGGACAGGGTAAATGTGACTGAAGACTTATGGGTGGAGATAAGGACAGGCAGAGATCATCCAGCCGTTTCCCTCACGGGAAAGACAGGCTCAACTTAGAGAAATTAAACTCATTTATTACCCAATCAAAACAGAGTAGGATAATGAGAAAAGGAACCAAATTTTAAAACATCCTCCACTGCAGCCCATCTTCTCCTGTTAAGCTTCACTCCCAGATTTTCTCCCTCTCTGTCTGGAGAGGCTCAGAGAGACTGGGAATGGGAGTTGGGATCAATCCATCACACACTGTCTCTGCCGCTTCTTCCTCCCTAGGGGAGGACTCCTCACACTGTCACTGCACCAGTGTCAGATCCTTCCCATGGAAGACAGTCCTCCATGAACTTCTCCAACTTGAGTCCTTCCTATGAGGCTTCAGCTCTTCACCAACTGCCCCAGCGTGGGTCACTTCTATGGGGTTCAGGCCCAGATTGCACCAGCACTGTCCCCCACAGGACCACAAGTCCCCCCAGCAAACCTGTTTCAGTGTGGGCCTCTCTCTTTATAGGTTGCAGGTCGTTCCCCACCCCCCCACCAAGCTTCTTAACTACATTACCCCAGAGGTGCTGCCACTGTCACTGATAGGCTCAGCCTTGACCATCACAAGTTCTGTCATGGAGCCAGCTGGTGTTGGCTTGGTCAGGCATAAGGGAAGCTTCTGCCAGCTTCTCACAGAAGCCACACCTGTAGTCCCCTCCACTACCAAAACCATGCTATGCAAACCCAGTACAACTATCTCCTCAGTGAGGACTTTGCCTCAGAAATACTAAATTAATCAGGAATCATGTACCCAAGTTTGGCAGCAGCTTTATCCTACTGCTGGCAGATTGTGCCCAAGTCCCATGAGTGATTCTGTCATGGCCTGGAGGTGGAATACACCAAAACAAATTACTCATTGGTGGAGTTAAATCTGGTTTATTCTATAACTAGAGTTCAAGAGCAATCTGCCTTGTGCCTGGAATTGGATGCTAATCCTCTGGTACCAGCATCAGCAAAGTGCACCCGGCATGAAGGAGGCTGGTTTAACTCAGGGCTGGGCTGCTTGTCCCATTCCCTGTCCTCACCCATTGCCAAGGGTGCTGCAGGACAGCAGATGTGTTACTGTGATGTAATCTGTTCTGCAGGTGGAGGTCTGGCTGAACCGTGTCCTACACAGCATGAGGGCTACTGTGAGAGATGAGATGACAGAAGCTGTCGTGGCTTACGAGGAGAAGCCAAGGGAACAGTGGCTCTTTGACTACCCTGCCCAGGTATCTGCCACTGCTGCACATTGACCCTCGGGCTGGCATCTGAGAAGGGTTCTCCTTCAGTCCTGCCCTCCTTCTAGCATTGGCCACTAGCTGTGGATGGGGATGTTTCTGACCTCCACTGTGCTGTCCGGGAGGGAGGAAGGATGAGTTGTCCTTCATCCTGGTGATCTCCTGATGAACTCTCCAAGCTGAGCTCCATGCTCTGATTTGTGCTTCAGGGAGGACATGCTGGTGAATGGGATACAGAGCTCAGGGGCTTGGGCCATGCCTGCTGCACCCTGTGGGTCATGGGAAGTCTGTACACCCAGAGGTGCAGCAGGAAGAGAAGGTGCTGAGGGCTGATGAGAGAAAAGAGCCTCTCATGCTGCAATGATGGCCCTGTGGTCTCTTCCTCCTCTGCATGTGAAAGGTGCTGATTTACTAATAAGTAGCTGCTAAATGTGATCACTGATATGATGCTTTAAATGAATGTCACAGGGCAGATCACTGTTGTCCTGTCTGATGTGACTACTGCAAAAAAAAAAAGACTTAAATTTAATGTCATGGGTACTTCATCCTTGATCTGTGGATCAGATGCTTTTAAAGAGAAGGAAACTGGTGCTTTCCATGATACTGAGCCTGCCCATTTCCCTAGGTGGCTCTTTCCTGCACCCAGATCTGGTGGACAACCGAGGTTGGAATTGCATTTGCCAGGGTGGAGGAAGGCTATGAGAACGCCATGAAGGAGTATCACAAGAAGCAGGTGACCCAGCTGAACACCCTTGTTACCATGCTGATTGGACAGCTCTCCAAGGGTGACAGGCAGAAGATCATGACCATATGCACCATCGATGTGCACGCTCGGGATGTGGTGGCCAAGATGATAGCACAGAAGGTTTGTGTTCACAGCTTGGTGTGGTCCTAGGGCGCTGGAGTGGGGGTTACAGGAGTGACAGGCCAACCACAAGCCTTCAGGTACCTGCTGGTCTCAGTGGGAGGTACTGCATGTCCATGCAACACCAAGGGCTTATTACCCTTGCCACTTTCCCACTGGGAGTGAGCCTGGCCGTGTCCTGTCAGGTGATGGCATCGTGTGGGTCATCTGCTGCATCCATTCTCAGTTACATCTTTAGAAATCAAGAAAAAGCCTTTTGACTTTTCTCTTTGTAGCCTCCTTTGTCTGGTGTGGGGCCACAGGGACTCCCTGGGGACTCCCTTGTCCTAGGTACCGTGTCAGGTATCCAGCCTGGGGGGCATGAAGCTGCCCCGAGTGCGCCGGGTTCTGTCTTTACTCACAGGGTTTTGGCTGCAAGGCTCAGCTGGGCTCGGCGGTGCCTGGGCCCGACCTGTGGTGAAGCAGCCGAGCCGTGGCCTCGTTCCATGAAGGTGCCTGTGGTGTGTTGCAGGTGGACAATGCCCAGGCGTTCACCTGGCTGTCGCAGCTGCGGCACCGGTGGTCGGACGAGGAGCGGCACTGCCATGCCAACATCTGCGACGCCCAGTTCCGGTACTGCTACGAGTACCTGGGCAATACCCCTCGGCTTGTGATCACGCCGCTGACCGACAGGTACGTCACCGGCACAGCGGGCGTTGCGGTGCAGCCACAGCAAGCTGCCCACCACAGATGGATTTAGGGCATCCCTCTTGTTTGTGGCCCAGGAATCTGGTGGCAGGTCAGTACATCTCCTCACCTGCTCGATGATTTGCTGGAGGTACCCTCTCGGTGCCTGTGCCCAGAGCCTGGGTGGGATCCAGCTCATGGGTTAAGGTGGTTTCCTGTGCGTGCCAGCCTGTGCACGGGCTGCCCACACCTCAGAGAGTGGGGGAATATAAAAGACTCATCCTGTAGACAACTGCTGCTTGGTTCAGTTGTCTCAATGGGGACACTAGGGTGACCTGAGGTGCTCTGTGTTTTCCCACCTGGCTTTCAGCTGCCAATGCAGAAGTGTGCAAGTCTCCTGTGGACTCTTTGTCATATCTTTCCATCCTATGTGACATTCTGTGGCCAGGAGCATCTCAGGTGGCCCTAGTGACCCATGTTAGTCAGCTGAGCCAAGCTCCCATGCATGATTGGGTTTTGTTGGCCACATTGAGTACTGCTGTGTGGCTTACACTGGCAGTGTGGACACTCGTGGGCATCTCCCTGGTGTCCATCATCACCATGATGGGGAAGCTTTGGGGTTTGCTGAAGTGTCGAGTGGGATCATTCCTGGGCCATTTGAGCAGGTTTATGTCAGTGATGGGGAGTGGCATCCTTTGGGCTGAAGAGCACTGGGAAGCAAGAGCAGGGTCTTTCAGAAAAGCCACCTTTTCCCATACTGTCTGAAACATGCCCAGTATCAATGAGCTCTATGAGGATCCACAGAAAGCACAACCTGGACATGAAGAGCTTGGAAGATCCCAGTGGCAGACAGTAAGTGTCTTTTTTGAGAAAGCACATTTGGGCAGAGGTGGAAATTAAAGCCCAAGAGGACTTTCATGATAGACACATGCTCTGCTCATGTACTGCTTTTCAGAAGAAAGGCTCTTCAGAGATCTTTGCCTGGTGCTCTTCCTCTTCAGCCCAACAGTGACCTCCCTGTTGGACCAACTCTCAGTCTCTTTCCTTTTGTCCTTCATCTTTTGCTGTGAAAGATGCTACATCACCCTGACCCAGTCTCTGCACCTGACCATGAGTGGAGCACCTGCAGGCCCTGCAGGCACTGGCAAGACAGAGACCACCAAAGATTTGGGGCGAGCGCTGGGCATCATGGTGTACGTGTTTAACTGCTCCGAGCAGATGGACTACAAGGTACTGCCTGGCTGCAGTGTTGCCACATGGTGTTGGGGATGCTCAGGAGCACATGAAACCTGAAGGAGGAGAGTAGTTAGCTGAGATCACTTTGGTCCATCACCTCTCCTCAAAACCGTGCTATGATCCTTTCTGCTGAACACCTTTTTCTCCTCCCTTTTCTTCTTTAAGGCTCGTGCAGTGCTCTTGAGGAGGCAGAGACCCAGACTGTGCTTACTGCATGTCTGTGCCTTTCCCTTCCCTTCCCTTCCCTTCCCTTCCCTTCCCTTCCCTTCCCTTCC
>VXBZ01012281.1:203835-225576 GCA_013399135.1 Heliornis fulica
TTCCCTTCCCTTCCCTTCCCTTCCCGAGTTACATTCCCTGTCAAACGCTTCCAATATTTTGTGGTTTGTTTAGTTGAGGCCGAGGCTACCCTGACACTTCAACCCTGGTCATTTCTTCTTGGCATGCTGATGGGCTGCTGGGCCTCAGCATGGGAAAGCACCTCTCCTGGGTTTCTCCTCAGTGTCTCCTCCCAGAATAAGACCAAAGTGTGCTGAGCCTTGAGCTGCCACAGGGTGCTGAGTTGTGAGGCTGAGCCTTGCTCTCTGCCGGCCTGGCGTGGTGCTGGGGGTTCGGTAGCCTTGGATCGTATTTTATTCAGCTTAGGGGCTCTCCTGGGCTGCAGGGCCATCAGTAATTCAGCACAGGTGACCTTTAAATGGAGCTAGTACACAGATATGTCAAGAAAGTGCAATTAGCAAATCAAGTGGCAAACTGTGCAGAGCTATAAATATTATAATTGAGTTGTGCCTGCTGTTTCCATGCACTTTTCTAAATGCCCACAATAGACAGTAAATGGCTATAAATAAACAGGCTGAGAAATAAAATCCATTTTTTGCTGGACTTGATTCCATTTGTGATTTCACTGTTGTAATTATTTTTATTTTTTTTTTTCCAGTCCTGTGGGAATATTTACAAAGGCCTTTCCCAGACGGGAGCCTGGGGCTGTTTTGATGAATTTAACAGGATCTCAGTTGAGGTCCTTTCTGTGGTTGCTGTACAGGTAAGTGGAGAAACGTTTGTAACAAACACAGAGAAGGCAGCGTTGTGCTGCAGCCTTTGGAGTGAGGGTAAATATGGAAAGTGCATGTTGCTGGTTTCAGTTCCATGTGTAGGCAGGTGAGGGATTATATCCCAAGATTAATCACATGAACATCACAGCACTGACAAAATGTAGCAGTCATGTGCTGCAAACATTTTTTGTTACTTCTTTTCTTGCCATGGTTCCAGCATTTCTGTTGAGGCAACTCTGCATAGCATCCTTTCCTGGGTCAGTATGCCCCATGGCTCTGTACCTGCTCTTCCTGAGGAGCACTCGTGCTGTTAACATGCTGGGGCATAACTGCAGTGTAGCATTTTAGGGAGGGCAGCTGCCTTGAGTTATGGCTGGCTACTCAGCCTGACATGTGGGAAATATGTTTCCTGGAGAAGAGTGTTGCCTGGTGCAGACCCATCACCTGCTGGACTTCTGGGAGTTACCTGTTACCTCCAGACAGGCACAGGCTGTGTGTTATGTTCAGAGCAATGAAATACATTCAGGATTAATCTTAACACTTACCTGTCACCAGGACCGTGCAGCCTCCTTCCCCTTCCCCTTCCCCTTCCCCTTCCCTTCTCTTCCCCTCATCTGTAATGAGAGCTCTGCAGAATGGCTTTGGAGGGTGTTCCTGGCCAAAGCCATCATTCCTAGGAGGAAGGAGGAAGGCCTGCAGCCCTGTGGGCCCAGCGTGGTTCTCCTGAAAGCCAGTGTCTGCTGGAGCCTGCAGCAGCTCTGCAGCCTGTGCTTGCCAGGGATCCCCTGGCTGTGGGACTACAGCTAGGAGAGAGTGATGTGAGCTGTGCCTGGCCATGCATAGGTGCTTTCCCTGTGGAATGATTCCTTCTCTCCTTTGTAGCTTAACCATTTAGTGTATTTTATTGGTGAGTCCTGTGTGAACAGTCCTTGGAGAAGGGCTGGAAACTGCCCTCTCCATTACCCTGGACTTCTGTTTTCTTGTGCTTACATATATACTTATAATCCAACACTTTGCCTCCTCCATCCCATCCTTTAGCAGCCCATAAAGAAAGCCAGGATTATTTTATAGAGGGGAAAGGAGTGCAGGAGGAGAGTCATCCTGTGCCCTGGTCACACATGCCCAGGGGGTGAGGAAGGGGCACCCTGGGTAAGTGCTTCTAGGGTGAATCTCCTCTGAAGGGGCTGAGATCTGGGACAGCCAGATATAACCATGGGGTGGCAGGATGAGTGCAGGCCCTGCTACCTCTTCTGGCCCTTGAGTTGAAGGAAAGCTGTGTCTGAATGTTGTCCTGACCCTAAATCTCATTGGTATCCTCTGAAAATACCAGGCAAATGCAGCGACCACGTGAGTTTGAGCAGAGGATGGGTGCTCACCTGCACTGTTCAGAGTGACACAGCTCTGACATGGGCAGAACTGAATGTTTTGAGCTTCAGTGCTGAAAACTGAGGTGCCAGAGTAGCTAAGTTCTTCTGGAACCAAGTGTCAGGTAGAATGCAAGTTTCATGACCCTGGTGTCTGACTGAGGTGGCGAATTCTTCCTAGACCCCCTTTGGGGCAAGGTATTGCAAAAAGAAAGATCTAGAGCTCAGTAGTTCCTACACTTTTGTAAATGTTTTGGTCAAAGACATTGCTCTGAATGCCTCCATGAACTCACTCTTCTCATCTCCCTTTCACTCATAATTTGGTACCTTACATGACATCCCAAAGAAGCCCCAGGCAGGTACAGGAGTTTAAGCATCGCTCCTCCTCAATTTCTCTTCCATCAGGTTTAAGTTTAAAGTTGTGATTGAAAAAGGTCTTTGAGGATCTTAAAATAAAAAGGGAAGCTGAACAAAAGAAGCCCAGATATGACTCAACTGCTAATGGTTCCCTCGCTTCTGGCTGGAGCACAGCATCTGAAGCAAGCAGCAGGGCTGTCATTCCATCATCGTGTCTCCTGGCTGCTATTAGGAGTGTAACCATGGCGATGTTTAATTGGCTCTTAGTCATGCAGCTAATGTCGATATGGTTCCTTACAGGGAAAAATTCGATTAATTGCTTAACTTTAGGGTGGCAAACAGGAGTAAGGTTAAAGTAGCACATATAGAGAGATTTCACCTTGGCCAAAGTGCTGTTTCCAGAAAGGTGATCGGGCTTTAATAACTCGCTCTCTTTGGAAGGCAAGGAATGAGAGGAGCAAAACTGCAGTTGGATAAATATAAAACCCAATATAACATTAGTAAGTGAAAGTATCTGGGGAAGTTTTACAGCTCCTGCTGTGTGGTTTTGGTTTTAAATTAAGCATCTGATGTCCCAAAACCCTTACAGGTAATATCAAGTGATCAGTTTGCAATTGATATGAGACCAAGTTGACTGGCAAATGCTGTGCCTTTTCTGGGCCTGTTCAAGGAACAGAGCAGGCACTGGAGAGTTTGGGGATGTCATGAAGAGCAGCAGTGTGTGGGGAGAGGTGAAGATGGGCAGAGGGACTCAAGGGTCCATAATGTGTCAGACTCTTGGGAGTGCATTTGGTTGCCTGTGTTGTGGCTGCCTGTAGAGTCCTGCATTGGACCACATGTGTCTGGCCTCCTGTGAGGTCACTATGTTCCTCAAAATGACTTAACTGTGGTGAGATGTACTGAGAAGTCTCCCACAGGTGAGTGTCAAGGTGAGATGCAGGCAGCATTGAGGGCATTTTCTGCTCCTGAATTGCTCTTCCTTACCCATATCCATCATTGTCTTCTGGAGAAAAGGTGCAAATTCTTGCAACTCCCCTGTAGTTTGCTTAGTCTCTTCAGCTCCATTTTTTGCTTTGTCAGCGTGATTGTGGTGGGAGATTGATCTTGCCATACAGATTCACTCGAAACAGTGTATAAAACTTTATGTGGGCAGTGAGAAAAACAGAACAGTGATAAGCCCCATTCGTCAGGGGGGCAGCTGTAAGGAAGGCAGCATGGCTGCATGGTGTGTTCTTCATAACTGAACACCAATAACATGATACAGCCTTGGCTTCTAGGTGAAGAGTGTGCAGGATGCAATACGGGAGAAGAAGAAAACCTTCAATTTTCTTGGAGAAGATATTAACTTGGTGCCCTCAGTAGGCATTTTCATCACCATGAACCCTGGTTATGCTGGGAGAACCGAGTTACCTGAGAATTTAAAAGCTCTCTTCAGGTAAGTCCAGGTTAGGGTTTGTTTTATAACATAAAACTGGCAGAAATCATCTATTGGAATTGTTTTCTGGGAATGCCCAGGAGGGGCAGAGGAGCTCTTACCCTTGCGATGGGAAAGGCAGAGTCTCATATGAGAAGACCTGGAAGATAAAGCTGCAGATCCACTGCTCCTAAGACCCATAAACATTGTTTGTTCTGTGATCTCCTCTTGCCTGTCTTTTTAGGCCATGTGCAATGGTTGTACCAGACTTTGAGCTGATCTGTGAAATTATGTTGGTGGCTGAGGGATTCATTGAGGCCCGGGCATTAGCCAGGAAGTTTATTACCCTGTACCAACTCTGCAAAGAGCTCCTGTCCAAGCAGGTGAGCCCAGTTCTCTGGCTGGCTGGTTTACAATGAAGCCTGTTGATCTCAAGATAAGCAGAAACATGACACTCATGCCACTCAATTCCATGGCTTATGCTTCACAGCAATTAATTATGGCATCTGTGTGCTAGCTGCTGAGAGAAGAGAGAATGCTCGTGATCATCAGAGCAGTGAAACAGTTCAGACTGCTCTACTGGGGAATCTGCAGGAACAAAAGCAGCATTAATAGGAGACAACTTTCAATGGGCTCAAATAGCACAATATTTCGGGTAGTATTCACTGACACTTTGCTTTCCAGTCTCTTACTTGATTTTCCTGCCTGCAAGGGGTTCATGATGTCAACCCCTCCAAGTTCAGCCTAACAGTTACAGGTCTTGTCAGGTGTTGAACAAGTAGGGTCATTTCCAGTGCAAAGAAAACCATATTTTTCCTTGCCATCACGTTGGGTCCAGAGAAGAGCTGAATTAGGACAGTAGGTGGAAAACTTGATCTTGGCTATGCCAGCAGGAGGCTGGGTGGGAAATGCCTTACCACTAAAACTTTGTGCAGTGTCTTGGAGCTCTTGGTGGAACCCATGACTTCCCACACAAAGCAGTCAGCTGTTGATCTGTGCTCTGGATGGTGTTAACAGAGTAGAAATATAAAGAGTTGTTTGTTGCCTTGAGCATTCTGTCATGCCTTTTTGTGGTCCTTTTTCATCAGTGCCTTTACTGGCCCCTGCTTGATGGGCTGCCTCAGAAACCAAACATGCTTGTAATCTTGTAGTGGGCAGGATGGAGAAACTGGGGTATTTAGGCCTCATAATGGTCTATCAAGCCTTTCACCTTGGCAGCTCTTGCAGATCCAGGGGTCTGGCTGACCTTGCTTTAGGTGCTTTATGATTTAGGGGAAACAAATTGCTTAGGTCTCCAGAGCACAAGTCCTGCTGCTGTCTTACTGCCAACTGTGAGTCCATGTGATGATGGGCTTACAGTTGAGTTATTTGACTCTTAAATACTGTCCCTGCTGGGAATCTCACATACTGAAATGGAAACCAAAGTAACTCAGGCTGCTGGAGGTCTCTGGACATGGTGCAAATAACTGACTTGGATGCATTTCCGTTGTGGACTTACCTGGCAGTTTGAGAATCCTGGTTCCTTGTCCTCCATGGTGATGGACAGTCTAAGCATAAACTCATTCCTCCTTTTTTTTTTTTCATTTCTTGTGTAGGAACACTATGACTGGGGCTTACGTGCTATTAAGTCAGTGCTGGTTGTTGCTGGCTCTCTCAAGCGAGCTGACCCGGAGCGGCCGGAAGACCAGATTCTGATGCGCTCTCTTCGTGACTTCAACATCCCCAAGATTGTGACTGATGATGTCCCTGTGTTTCTGGGGCTGATTGGAGATCTTTTCCCTGCGCTGGATGTGCCCCGGAAGCGTGACCTGGGTTTTGAGTCGTTTGTGAGGCAGGCTGTGTTGGACCTCCGGCTGCAGGCGGAGGACAACTTCGTGCTCAAAGTAAGACCAAGCAATCTTGTACTTCTTGTACAGTCTTGTGCAAATCTGCTCTACTTATGTTCCCATCAGTTCAGCTGGGTTTTCTCAACTGCCTTTGCTTCTACAAAGAGGGCTCTGAACAATATTCTTCTTGCAGGCAGATCTTGATGGAGGACTACACTGGGTCTGGTGCAGTTGCACCAGCCCCTAAAGTCAACACTGGCTCAGTCTGTCAGCTTAAAAGGGGGCTAAATCTCATAGGCTCATGACAATGTGGCCTGTGGAGAGCAGAGCCTCATCAGTGGGTGGTGTCAGGTGTAAATAGTGCTGGAGGCTTGCCTGCATGCTGAGATTTCACCTGTCATGTTTAAAGTGGCTAGAACAAATTCAATGTCAAATCCACTTCTGTCTCTGAGTCACATCTTCCAAAAGAAGAGGCCCAAAGGGAGCTATTTTTAGATCTGAACTTCAGTTTGGCTTCTTTGTCTAAAGTTTGAAGTGTTTTTCTTAGGTGGTGCAGCTGGAGGAGCTGCTGACAGTCCGGCACTCTGTCTTCGTGGTGGGTAATGCCGGCACGGGCAAGTCCCAGGTGATGAGATCCCTGAACAAGACTTACCAGATAATGAAGCGACGTCCCATCTGGACAGACCTCAACCCCAAGGCAGTCACCAATGATGAGCTCTTTGGCATCATTAACCCAGCAACAAGAGAATGGAAAGATGGTGAGTACCTTCTCATGCCTGAATCTGTGTTCCAAGAGGAGTATTTTGAATGAGCTTGCTGAGCAGCAGTGGGATGACTGGTTCTTTGTATGCAGGTCTGAAAGTCCAGGTGCTTGTCTGCTGCTCACGACCACGTGACAGTTGTTGAAAATGTGTAGGATGTTTTAAGCTTTTTGATCCTCATGTGGGAAGTACAGCATGAACTGACTTCATCCTATTGCCCTGACAACTATCGTGTCTGTTAATACCAGCACTTACCAGTTCCTCAGTGGGGCAGGCAGTTTCTTCAGATTGGCTGGTCTGGTGATGCAAGCGAGTTCCATCCTGCCCTATAGTGTGTATTGTGGTCCCACAAAACGGGTCAATTCCAGGTTCCCATTTCTGGTAGCACACACCAACAGCCTTTGAATGGTGTTTATCCACTTAACGTTGCTGCCCGATCTCTGTGGCACACCAGCACTTGACAGTCTGTCGATCCTGATTACTCCTGAGGAAAATAAGAGAGAATGTAAAATTTGAAAGATTACAGGAATTTGGAGTGAAAATGTTCAGTTGTGACTAATATGTAAAGGCAGCTTTGATTTATGTGTGCAGCTGGTTTGGGGGATGCGGGGGAGGTAAGGGAAGACGCTGCCATAAATCATCCTTGGCCACAAGTCCACCAGGAGATGAGCTGCCACCCACTGCCCCTGGCCCTTGCCACACACCCCTCCCAACCCCTGCTTTACTCCTGTGCTGGGGTTAATTTCATTTTAATTGTAATTAGGGGCCCTAAATCAGAGTGACAGAGGGAAGTGCAGGATGCAGCCTCATCTCTGCGGACTGGCAGTGGCGACTGCAAGCCAAGGGCCGTGGGTGGCACTGGACAGCAGGAGGGACACAGTACAGGAGTGTCCCTGGGCGTTCTGGCCTGCAGTGTTTCGAGGGAGCTGATGGGACTCCTCCCTGAGGATTCAAGGCAGATACTTCCTGTGTTAACTGTTCCTGAAAATTCTGTTTCTTCTTGTCAGAGACCAGCAAGGCCATCTTCACCAGAGCCTAACAAGAGATCAGCCCCTTCTTTTCCTCTGCCTGTTCTCATCCTCTCACTCCTTTCATTATCAGGACTTGAAAGGGTTCTACATGTTAGTGGATGAAAGGTCCCTAAAGGGAAGCCTAGAAGTACACTTTGTAGAAGCAAACTCCCTTTTAATCCCAAGACCGCCCAGTGGTGTGGGTGCACGAGGTTAGGAGAGGCACTTCTCTCTCCACCTGATGTATGTGAGGGAAGCTGTGATGCTCTGAGGTTTTAGATATTCTGATACCAGTGATGCTGGAGTACTTTCCAAGGCATGTGTCCAACACGTGAGGAGCTGAATTGAGGCAGTATTAGATACCTGTTCCAGGTGGGCTGTGCTGTGCTTGTTGTACACAAGCTTTGTCTTCAGTCATTTAATGCTACTAGTTCCTCATCTGGATGACAAAGTAGCAGCTTGTCCTGGAGAAAAAGGGTGCTTGTCAGAATTCACCTGAAAAGGCTTTTTTTTTTTTTTAATGTTTGCCTGATGTTTTTTCATGAAGGCCAGTGTCTCCCTGGGTATTTTCACGTGTAAAGGAGAGCAGTAGTTTTGTGGAGGTTTCATTTGCTCTGCAGTACTGCTGCTCAATTCCCAGCCTTCGTGGTCTTCTTAACATTCATTATTTACTCCCCTCGAGATGCTGTATCCTCTTGGTCTCCTTGATTTTACTGACATTTTGTTCTGTCATTCAATGTCATTCTCTTCTTGTTCTCCCTTCAATCTCACTAAAGCCACAACCCAGTGTTTAATGGATCTTGATTTCCCTGATATACTTCGAGTCACCCAAAAAAAAAAAAAAAGAGAAAAAGAATTTCCAAGGTATATTCAGGTGGTTTTCTCTGCACTGTGTAATTCATGTGGCTTTTGCCTCTGAGTATCTGCTCTTTGCTTTCCTTATCCCTTATGATTCTCAGTGGGAACTGAGGCTTGTGTGTAGGTCTGCAGTCATTTTCAGTGGTGGCAACTGAGAATATTTTTTTCTTTGAAGCAGACTAGACCCATATCGTGATATAGTAATATTTATGTACAGATGGGTAGTTTTGAATGCTTAATTAGGATATTTGTAGTAAATTCTGGAGAAACCTGTTAGAGCAGGTGTCAACTTCAGTGTTCATCAGTGTATTCCTGTCACCCCCCAGGACTGTTCTCATCAATCATGCGGGATCTGGCCAACATCACACACGATGGTCCCAAGTGGATAGTACTGGATGGAGACATCGACCCAATGTGGATTGAGTCCCTTAATACTGTGATGGATGATAATAAGGTAATGAGCATGAGTTAAAGAGCCTGGCATTCTTTTACTGCATGGCATGATTCAGCCTATGAGAACTAGCTGCAGATGCTGAAGTACTGTGTCCTAGAATAATGCTGTTGTGTTCCTTCTGATATACCAAGCTATATAGCATAAAGGGAATAGTACATGAAGGAAGTAGCTGAAAGCATGTTTTCTTTGGACTTTCCTTTTCCTGGAGAGTTGGGCTCATGAGTAACCACAGATGTCCTGTGTATAACTTCAGGCCCTTTAATGGGATCACAATCCTACAGGGTCACAATCCTACCCCTTCCCCCCCTTCCCCTGCAAGGCAGTGCTCCTCATCTGGGTTCTGAGAGAGGGGTTGTTCTACTCCCGTTGTTTTGCCTTTGGGAATTGGGCTGGCAGCAGCCAAGTTTTTTAGTGCAAAGTGCTGAATAGTTTTCAGTCCTGTTCCTGGGGGAGAAGTCTGTCTGTCTGTCATGTGCAGGTGCTGACCTTGGCAAGCAATGAGAGAATCCCTCTGAACCCGACGATGCGGCTGCTCTTTGAGATCAGCCACCTGCACACAGCCACACCAGCAACCGTGTCCAGAGCTGGTGAGTCCTGGCCTGAGCATCACACTGGGATTTGGCATGGGCCAGGTAGGACAGTGCCATTAACCAGCCTCTCGTGGGCAAATCTGGTTCCTCTCGAAGGTACCCAGCCTGGGTCCATGGCTGCCCTTGGTGGATGGGGTAGGTTTCTGAAACACGTAGCCAAACTGAGGAACCTGACCCCAAGTCTGTGTGTGCAGCTGCCATCTTGGAGATTTACCAGAGCTCTCACACTGCTGATGGGTGATCACAGCTTCGGTATTGCTCAGAGAGTGCTCCTGTTGTGCAAAGCCCTGTGTGGACTTCATGAGGTGAGGGATAGTCCCTCCCTTTTGCAAAGAGCTCTTGATCTTCTGGAGAAGTACCTGAAGTATGGGGGAAGGGAATGAAGGTGTGTCCCCTAGTTTTAAACATAGGGCAAAGGAGCCCAGATAAGAAAGATGGGGAGAGGCTGTTCAGTAGGGCCTGTTGTGACAGGACAAGGGGAGATGGTTTCAAAATAGAGGGAGGGAGATTTAGATTGGATATTAGGAAAAAGTTCTTTACTGTAAGAGTGGTGGAGCACTGGAACAGGTTTCCCAGGGAGGTGGTGGATGCCCCATCCCTGGAGAAGTTCTATGATTCTATAAGAAGACAACTCAGTCAAGACCATGTTTGAATTCGGGCCAGGGTCACAAAAGGTGTCCTGGTTTCCTGAGTTAAATCTCTTCCCTGTTGATGTTTTTACTCTGCAGTGGGGCAGGAGAGGGCATTACATAATGGGTCAGCCAGGCATATTTGGCAGTCTTTTAGTTGTGTGAAAGTAGATGAGAAATTCTACTGGAAGAAAGGAATAAATAGCCTGTGCTGTGTCCTTACTATATGTTGTCTCCTACCCTGGGCCTAAAGGAATCCTTTACATCAACCCATCGGATCTGGGGTGGAATCCCCCAGTGAGCAGCTGGATTGACAGGAGAGAGATCCAGTCTGAAAGAGCTAACCTGACCATTCTGTTTGATAAGTACCTGCCGATTTGCCTGGACACCCTCAGAACAAGGTACCATCTGAAGGGTGATTGTCTCTCCTCCGCTGGCGAGTGCAAGGGGACAGATGAGCTGCCCTGTGCTGGGGTCATGCCTCATGTGCCTCTCCTGGTGGGACTGCTCTACCAGTAGTTCTCTCTAGAATTTCTTTCCTGAAGTGTTTGAACAAAGTGAAGTCAGTCTGTGTGGGGATCCAGCCTGGGCATTTTTCATGCTTGGACACTACTCTGGTGATCTTTGGAAGGGTCCTGGTGCTTCTTGTTTTGAGTCAGTTTTAAAGCAGTGTTCTGGAGAGAAGTTGTGTGGTTCTTGTTTATCATCATGGGAGAAAACTCTCTTACACTGGTGGGGGCTGGCCAAAGTAGAGTCACAACAAAATTGAGTAAAGGAGTTTCTCCCATCCTCCTATAGGCGCATCTCGATTTAAGTAAATAAATGGGGAAAAAAATATAATATTGTATTATTATTATTATTATTATTATTATTATTATTATTATTATTATTATTATTATTATTATTATTACATAAACTGTACAATTGGTATTGGGAGTGGTTGACCAGAATGGGGATGTGTCAGTAGGGACTGCATTAGTGAAAACCGTGGTCTTTGGAAGTAGGTGTTGGACAGCCTACTAGGGTTCTCCTCCTTGGGGGACCAAGTTGGTTATAGTTGGCAGTAAAGTCCATTGGACATTTCCCACTCTGTTTGCTGAACATTGTGTCAGACCACGAAATCCAAGGGATTATCTGCAGACAACCCTGAGCTGAGTGTTTTGGTAGCTCGCTTAATTCAGAAATTGTAGAACAAACCTTTCAAATAGCTATAATTACTTTATGGAGGACTTCAGTGCTGCTGCAGTATTAGTTTGGAATTCTGTAAGTGTAGCTTAAATGAATGTAAAATGGCAAGATGAAAGGGTTTATTTTATTACTCCTCTATTTGACTGCTTTTGAACTCATCGTGTTCGCAGGAAATCATTGCCTTTAGCGAGTCTTCCATTTTACTTCTTTCAAGGGGATCAAAGTTTTAAAATGCTTGGAACTTCTGATTACTGTTATTACTTGTATATATGCTGGTGCCAGCAGGTCCGAGGGAGAGAATGGGTGTTCTCTTTATTGCTGTACCTGGGAATAAGACACACACTGCTGACAAGGAGAGAGCTAATACACTGAAACAGCATTTCTTGGCTTGTCTTCCTGGGTTGTGGGTGGCTGTGTTGTTGGACCCAATTATATTTCATGTGCTTTCAATTGCCATCCCTTAGATTCAAGAAGATTATTCCAATTCCTGAGCAAAGTATGGTTCAGATGCTGTGCTACCTCCTCGAATGCCTCCTGACAGAGGAGAACACACCTCCCGACTGTCCCAAGGAGCTTTATGAACTTTACTTTGTTTTTGCTGCCGTCTGGGCCTTTGGTGGATCAATGTTTCAAGACCAGGTAAGAAGGAAAACATTGCTTCAATATCTCTTACACAGATTTTTTTTTGGTTCATACTTTCCAAAACACGGTGCTTGATTGGTAACACTGTTTTCCTGGTGCTTTCATAGTGGTGGCAGTAAACTAGAAACCTGGATGCAACAATTCCTCTTGCAAATGGCCTCATTATCCAGGGTGTAACACCACGGGAGAACGGCTGAGCAATTGAGTGGTAAAGGCAGAGGGATGTTTGCTTATGCAGACACATTTCACTGGGGAGAAACATCAGGTTCATTCACAGAGGCCCGTGGATATGCACAAGGTGATCAAATTAAGGCAGACTGACATCAGAGGGACGTGTCGGTGCAGCGGCCTTTCAGCCACCTGCCCACACAGGTGGATGTATTACATGAACCACCTTCTGNATAAGACAGACTGACATCAGACGGACGTACATGTATTACATGAACCACCTTCTGCCTTGCCACCACTGGCTTTTGTTAAGCAGAGGTGGATGTCAAGACTTGGCAGTTCTTGATTTCTGTGAGAAGTACCTAAGACAGGTGGTAGCAGGGCAGGGGAGCTCTGGGGATTATGTGGACACAGTGGCTTTGCTCTTTGGAACTCTTTTTGGTGGGAGCATGCTGACAGGGTTGAGGGTCATGTTTATAGGCTTGACACCTGATTCATGGTTGTAGGGCTTGGACACCTCTCCAGTCAGCCAGCTGCTGGGCTCAGCCAAGCTCTTGGTAGGTGTCCACATGGGAGACTGAGGGCACAATCTAGAGACCAAAGTCTTCCTGGGCCAGGAGAGTTAATCAGGTTCTGGATCGTTAGTGTGGCCTCTAACGTTCGAAGCGCACTCATGCCTGAGAGGCAGAGGGAGCCAGGACACTGCTGTCCATGCTGCTTCCCACAGTACATCTATCTTATGGATTGACTGCAGCCATCAGCCTCAGAATCCATCAGCTTGCATTAGACAAGGTGGGTGTGATCTCTTCTGTGGTGATATTCCTCAGAATCTTCATTTGATGCATATCCCCCTTTCAGATCCTGGTCCTTAAAACAGACGTGATTTCCAGCTGCTTTAGTGGGAGCTGTAGTATGCGAACAACAGGGATTTTGGGAAGGATCTTCTCCAGACTTGCCTGGGGGAAGCAGGGTTGTGGTGCTGCCTCTGACCCCTGTTCTATGTCTCTCCCCGATGTCTTGTGTCCAGGAGAGGAGAAATGAGCATTTTCTTTCACCCCAGTGCCCCGATCTGCCCCATTTTCTGACCACATGGTTCAGCTCACCTCAGCTCAGCACAGCACAGCAGGGCTGTCTCTTGATTTCCAAGTAATTGGAAAAGCTGCTGCTGTTTTACAACTTCCAACTGTTAAGAGTAATAATGGACAAGAAGACAGTGGTCTGGATGTCAGAGCCCTGCTGCCAGCACTGCTGACACTGGGCCACCCTTGGCTCATCCTCGTGGTTCCGTGCCCGTACTTGCAGGTTGGCTTTCCACCCTCGGTTGGTGGTGCTGTTACAGACTGATGTCTCTGTGAGCTGGAGATTTTTAATGTGACTGGTTCAGAGACAGGCTGGAGAAACCTGAGGCACTTGTAGAGGGGTCTAAGAACATGTGTGGCACCTGATGGCCTACATTTTGAGTAAGAGGTTTTCAGCAAGGAGCAAAGCCTGTTGGTGGAACATTGGACATCTGCTGAAGCTGCTTGCTCTGCTTCTGCTTAATCCTTCTTGGACAGTCACATCTCCTGGGAGAGGATACTAGTGTGCCATCTGGATGTGGGGCTCTGCCCAGTGACACAGCACTGCTGTCAAGGGCTCAGATACCCATATCTGGTCTCTGGTGGGCTTTGTCTCAAGCTCTGTGTTGTCTGGGTGGGAGGTCTCAAAGTGGGCCTGACACCAGGGGTACTCCCCAGCTCAGATGGAGGCACTGCTGTTTGCAGAAGCTGCTCACTGGGGTCTCTTCATGTTGTATCTGTGCACCTCAGTGCTAGACCAACAGTATCTGCTGATCCCTTTGCATTTGCTTCATGCCAGGGAGTGATGAGTAACACAGCTTAAGCTCAGCTTCGCGCTCACTTGGTGCCATCACTCCTCGTGGCCATTGAATGACCAGTGCAAGACCAGTTTTCCTCTTCCTTGTTGAGGGCTTAAGCTTCCATGTCCAACGTGCCAGGTGGGAAATGCTCAGCCCTTGTGCTGTCAGTGTAGAGTGACTTTAAACCCCCCACCCGGCAGAGCCTGGGAAGCACTGCTTGTCCTCGCTCCAGCAGCGCAAGCTGCTGTCTGCTCCTAGGAGCCTTCAGGTCCTCGAGCAAGGGGATGGGTACTGCAGAATTGGTCCCTTGCATCACAGGCTTTGCTGCCTGTGGTCTGCCTGGCTCCCCACAGAGCTCGGGGTACTTGCAGGGCTGGTTGCAGGGGGAGCTGTGCTGCTCAGGCACCGCATCCCTCTGGGAAGTTCAACTTTGAGGCTGGACTGCACGTTGCTGCTTTGTAAATGTCAGAGCTGAGGATGTGAGAATACAGTGGCCTGAGAGAGGGGAAGCCTGATGAAAAATGATCCACTATAAAATCTGTTTATTGCTCTCCATCGAAGGTGCCCTTCGTGTTGACCTTTTGCTGCCGAAATGTCAGGAGAAGCAGCCTGGAAGGCTTCCCACTCCTCTGCACTTGGTGGTGGGTAGCGGGGTCCCTGTATAAAAACACATGATAGATTTGCCATTTCCAGGCTCTGAAATTAGCAGAAATCCATATGGGGGTTTTCTTAAGGAAGCAGTTTGAGTTCGACACCGTCCTGGCAGCGGCGCTGGGGCTGGAGCGGCTCCACGCAGCGCTCGGCTGGGGCGGGCGGGCAGCGCGGCACGGGGCAGCTGCGGGCAGGGTGCCTGTGCGGGGGAAGGGCTCCCTGTGAGAAAGCTTTTAGCAGCGATGCACGTCCCTCCCCGCTGCAGGCTGCTCTGCTGCTGGTGCTGAGGAGTCCTAACAACAGGAGAAAGGGGAATTAGAGTTATTCTGCCTCTCTGAATAGCGTGAGACTGCAGATTCGTGGATACTAATAACGTGTTTTTCAAATCCTGTGGTCTTTTGATGGATGGTGGCTCGGAGCATTATGGAGGATGCTTGGTTCAGTTTGGCTTCAAGCCCAGGTCTGCTGACAGGGGCTTAGCAGCGTGCAGGCACTGTGCCAGCTGTCCTGCCCGTGCCTCTGGTCTGGGAAGGTACATCAAATGGCTGTGGGGAGGAGACCCATGGATACCCCAGGAGGAAAGCATGCTGTTAAAAGCAACTAAATCACATATCTGGTAGTTGACAGACATCATTTTAAGTGGTTATTTCCCCTCCTGCTCCCCAGGGCAGATGGCTGCAGACCTCATGGCTGCGTGGGAGGACGCAGGGTGCGGGTGCCCTGAGGTGGAGGGGCTGGCCCAGTGTCACACGGCTGACCTGGGGCAGGGGAGGGCACTAAGCATGCTCTGCAAGTACTGACCCAGAGCAAAACTGTCACCCCAGTTCTTGAAAACATTCAGGAGCTCAAAGAACTCGGTACACAGAGATGTGATGGTGAAGAAGCAGGAAGCAGGCGCTTGCAGGATGGTACAGCAGTGCAGGAACACCGTGGAGCCAGAGGGGCACTGTCCTGGGCTGTGCTGCCTTGGTGTCTGCAGTCCTGCTTCTCCAAAACATTGTGGCTTGAAAAGAGGCCAGAAGGCAACAACTAAGTATTAGCAGAGTGGTGTGATTTATGAGGAAAGGCTTTAATATGCATGCTCTGACTAACCATGACCACAGATGTAGATGGATGTTGTGTCCTTGGCTGTTGGAAGAGGTAGGCACCAAGAATCAATCAAGCGGTCTCTTTAGTCATAGGCACGTATTTCTCTTTTTCAAATTGTTCCATCTATCTAATCTCAGGCATACCAAGAGTGATCAACACAGAGGATGAATTATTTAGGGGCATAAACAGGTGTGATGAGAAGAAATGAAGAAAATGAAAAATTAGGCTTAATAATAGGAAAAAGGAGAAGATTGGTATGCTGTGGAATATGTTTGGAGGACTAATCCCACTCTGGTGTGCTGGCATAGATATTATTCTCCATCACTAATGGATTTCTCCAGATGTTTTCTCCACTTTTTGTCTTGCAGCTTGTGGATTACAGAGTGGAGTTCAGCAAGTGGTGGGTGGCAGAATTCAAGGCAGTCAAGTTTCCCTCTCAGGGCACAGTCTTTGACTTTTACATTGATCCAGAAACAAAGAAGTTTGAACCTTGGTCTAAACTTATTCCACAGTTTGAATTTGATCCAGAAATGCCGTTACAGGTACGTGAACCTTACACATCCTCCATCCACCTCCCACGTTTTTCTTTGCTTTAAGAAGTACCAAAGAGAGCAGATGACTTGTAAAAATTGTCACTGTTTTGTAAAAATGTGTGTTAGTGAGGAGATCCAGATGCTGCTCCCAGCATCCAGCCTTCGAGGTTTCATCTGCACAGACAGTTTGATTTCAGTCAAACACGCAGCAGCGTGGTGATTCCTTTCTTCTGCAGACTAGAAGCTGGGGTCACCTTACTCATTCATAGAATCACAGAATCACAGAATGATCAGGGTTAGAAGCAACTCCCAGAGGTCATCCAGTCCAACCCCCTTCAAGAAGCAGGGACACCCCCAACTAGATCAGGTTGCTCAGGGCCTCATCCAACCTGGCCTTGAACGTCTCCAGGGATCCAGGGGCATCCACCACCTCTCTGGGCAACCTGTTCCAGTGCTCCACCACTCTCACAGCAAAGAACTTTTTTCCTAATCTCCAATCTAAATCTCCCTCCCTCTATTTTGAAACCATCACCCCTTGTCCTGTCACAACAGCCCCTACTGAACAGCCTCTCCCCATCTTTCTTGTAGGCCCCCTTGAGGTCCTGGCAGAGCGCTAGAAGGTCTCCCTGGAGCCTCCTCTTCTCCAGGTTGAACAGCCCCAACTCTCTCAGCCTGTCCTCGTCTCATTCATGTCTCTCCCAGTTTTTCTTCTCCCCAAGGCCATGGCTGGGGGGATGTGGCAAGGGTGGTGGACTCTGACCTGCTGTTCTGCCCCTCTCAGGCTTGCCTGGTGCCCACCGCCGAGACGGTCCGTGTGCGGTACTTCATGGACAGGCTCCTGGAGCGCCAGCGCCCCGTGATGCTGGTGGGCAATGCTGGCACAGGGAAGACTGTGCTGGTGGGGGACAAGCTCTCCTCACTGGACACCGATGCATATGTGGTGAAGAAGGTCCCGTTTAACTACTACACCACCTCTGCTATGCTGCAAGGTAAGGCAGTGTCACAGTGTCACAGGGCTTCTGCCTGGCAGGTTAGAGCGTCCCTGCGGGGATTGGAGTGGGGTGTGCACTGCGGTCCTCAGGGTGGACAGGCTGCCCCTGTGTGCCCTGTGCTGACATGTGCAGACTCTTAAATCCCACTGTCAAACTCCCAGGTCAGGGCACCTCTGTTCTTGTGGAAGATGACATTTCCCAACGTAAGAGTTTGATGTCCAAAGAACCTGGCCCTGGTCTGGAGCTGTGCCAAAGCACACACTTAAGCCTGTGGTTGTTTTATACAGCACTTGACTCGAGGTGTGTCTTTAATAGGCTTGAATTTAAGCCCCTGTTCAATAGGATGGGTTTCTTGGCTAAAATCCAAGTTGTTCTCAGGGTGCAATATCAGGAATTGCATCCCAATTAGCAGTGAGGATAGTGCTAATGGGTATGGCTGCCAGTGTCTGGTGCTGTCCTCATCCTGCCTAGAGTGCTCCCATGGAGAAGGTCCTTGACCCTCACATCCCCAGGGAGCAAGGGGCTTGCTGACCCTGGTGACTCAGAGTTCCAGGGAATTGCTGGCTCTGGGGAAGTCCGTGCAGACATCACTGATGAGGATTTTGGCACATCAGTGAAAAATGGGAGTTGGAGACCAAGATAAAGACAGTTTTGCTGACATTATTATCTTCAGAGATGAAGAGAAAGGAGGGAATTTTTGAGAAGTGGCTCATTATGGAATGATGTTTTCACTTTGAGTTGGCCTAAAGAGAGATAAAGTATTTTTATATGTATTTATTAACTGGAAATGAAACAACTAGTTTGTTTTGAATTGAATAATAGCTCACCATAAAACAAAATGCTTCCTTTGTGTAGCTTAGTTTGACCCAAATCTCCTGAAATCCTTTGCTCCCCTACCTACATATGGGACCCGTCGCTGTGAAGCGTCAGTGAGACCAAAGATTTAATCTTCACCATCTGAAATGCTGCTGGCTGAGTGGTATTAGGTGAAGACAGGTTCACAGCTGAGGTCACAAATACATAGAGTAGTGGGGTTTGGCAGGGACCTCTGGAGACCATCCAGTCCAACCCCCTGCTAAAGCAGCATCACCTGCATCAAGCAGGTTGCTCAAGATCGTGTCCAGGATCACAGGTCTGGGATCTCCCCAGAGAAGGAGACTTCCCAACCTCTTTGGGCATCCTGTCCCAGTGCTTGGGCACCCCCAGAATGAAGAAGTTTTTCCTCATGTTGGGATGGACCTTCCCATGTTCCAGTTTGTGCTTGTTACCCCTTGCCCTGGGCACCACTGAGAAGAGTCTGGCCCCGTTGCCAAGGCAGTGAGTGTGTGGAGCTGCTTCTGCTCCTGCCAGGCTCCCAGCACCACGAACATTCTAAGAAAGGAGCGGGATCTGAAGATCACCCTCTAGGATTGCAGAGAGGTGCTGGCAGGGGCTCAGCTGGTGCTGCTTTACATGGGGGTGTGTCATGGGACCACACCAGTTGTCTGGGTGGGTTTGAAGGCTTTTGTCATCTTGTTGGTGAGCACATGCCAAGGCTCTCCTGCCCCATGGAATGATGCCTTTGTCTCTGCCCATGATGTGAATGCAGATTACTTGGGTTACATGTCCTTCAAGCAAAAAGCATGGGTAAAACATCACCCTTGGGTCAGTCTTGCAGTCCTGGGCAGTGTCATAGCTACACCCTCCCTTCTTCTTTTCTCCCTGTGTGGTGTCTCTGTGAAATGCCCTTGAGCTAGTAAATAGGCTGAGCTGTCTGTCTGTCCTCCCAGCTGCTTGGGTAGGGGAATGTCTGATCATTTGTCTCCATCTGGATGGTGCAAGTGTGGGCAGGTGTTGAGATATCTACAGGCAGACCTGGCAGCATGTCCCTATTTACTCTGACTGTGAGGTATGGGCTGAGACGGCCACTTTCCTCCTCTGTAGAGAGGAGCGAGTCATCTTGCATGTGGATGAAGATGTGACGGTGAGATTTGCATTAGGAGAGTGATTTATACTGCTTGGCCTGGTTCCCTACCACTCATTTTTTAGAGTTAATTTGTCCCTTTTTGTGTAGTTTGTCAGTTGGCTGGTTTTTTTTTTTAATCCCAGCAGGCACCTCTTTAAATTTGTAAAACATGAAGAGAAAGCAGTTCTTGCCTTTTGATTTTTTTGTTACACAAAAACCTGAAGGCCAGTAATTTCTTAGACAAGGTGCCTGCTGGGGCAGACATTAGTAAGGTGCAGGGTGTGCACCCTTTAGGGGAAGTGATCTGTGTGGATCATGCACCCTGTGGTTTTTGCAGGTGCCACGTGTGTAGGGGTGAGGAGAAGCTGAACACATTTCTGCTTCAGCCCCAAAGCAGTTTTGAGGTTTTCTTTGCTGAATACCACTTTCCATGGCATTTACTGCTCTCTGAGCTCATTGCCCAAACCTCTGCTCTGCTTCATGCCCTCTTGATCCCTGCTCCTGCATCAGATGTAGCCAGTCAGCACCTTTCCACTCCAGATCTGCCTTTAAAAAATTGCCATAAATATTGGTGGGTTTGGTTCCCCTGCTGCCTCCTTGAACAACAGCCAGCAGGCAAGAGGAGCTGCACTTGCTAAGTCTCATTTGCAGGGACTGGGTTTTTTGGATGCTAATTTGGGTGTGAAGGATCTCAGAGACATGGACCCTTTATGAGTATTGTGAGATAAGGCTTTGAATTAAAGTGCAACTTTCACAAACATGTCACTTGATCCCTAGTAATTGCTTTTCAGTGTGATGAATCTCCTGCATACTTTTTTAACCTCAAAAGGGCTGATTTTATATGTTAATTAAGGACTAATTAAATTGAAATTAAATGCTTATTTGAAACACTTAATTTAACTTGCTACCAGATTTCAAATATTGTGGTTTTATTGAAGGGGGAGAGGGACTCCACTGAGGAAAGATTAATCATTTTTCCTAGCACAATTCATTCTTTTGTGCAGTGACTGTCTGTGACAAGAAATCAGGTGGATTTTGAGTAGTGGGAGAGACAAGCTGTCTGCACTGCACTGGAGCCGTAGAAAAAAAGGTGTTTTAAAAGATCTGTGGTCTGAAAAAGACCCAGAATATAAATAATTTGTAATAATTTAATGCCAGCTGTATCCTGGGGTGCATCCAGCACGGCACGGCCAGACGGGCCATGGAGGGGATTGTCCCGCTCTACACTGTGCTCCTGTGGCCTCACCCTGAGCACTGGGTGCAGGTTTGGGTGCCACAGGACAAGAGGGACATGAAAATACTGGGGAATGTCCAGAGGAGGGCAATGAGGATGGGNTCCCCAGGGAAGTGGTCCCAGCCCCCAGCTGGGCTGAGGTCAAGTGGTGTATGTCAGCTGTCAAGATGATGTGCTTGGCCCCATGCTCTGACTTGGCTGCTCCTGTGTGGAGCCAGGAGTTGGACCTGATGATCTTTATGGGTCCCTTCCAACCCAAGATGTTCTGTTCTGTGACTTCTGTGTGTGATAATGAGTGACCTGAGTGTACATTTTCACAGATAAATTTGTATAAAAATTCCCAGCCCCGTTTCCATTTGCCAGCCTCCCCTAGTTACAAGGGGTGGCTGCTCACCCTGCTGCTCTGTGGCACCTTCTAGGGCTGCTACCAAGCAGCCAAACTACCCAAAGCTGTGTAAACGAAACAAGTTATGCCCCTGTCTTCAGGAGGTGAGTGAGCCCCTGAGAGTGAGGATGCTTTTTGAGTAACCAGGCAGCAGAAAACCCATCCCAGGGTCTGGGCAGAGGAGAGCTCCTGCTGTTTGCTTTTCTACTTTACTGAGTCAGTAAAGGTTCCTTGGGCTGCAATCAGAAGCATCAATAACCTATAAAACATGTGCCACAATGTGGGGTGATTTTTATTAAATATCAGCCCAGCATTATAAATATTCCACACATTTTAAAATACAGAGCTGTGCAAAGTCTCAGCTGTCTGCTAAAATGAATTAAAATCTTCATAGATTTGGAAATTAGAAGCTTTTCTTTCTGTGCTTTCCCTTACTTGTGTATGACCCTATTTAAAACAAGGTGGTGATTTGGCAGCTCATGTTGGAGTTGATTCTTGTGACACTGTAGGTGATGCTGGGGTGTGAGTCAGGGAACTTGTGGGGTTTTGGTGCATTTAAATAACAAATATTATTGTGATTGTTCTGAAGGTGTCCAGGAATCTGGCCCCCAAAAGCACCTATTTCTTCTGTCCTAGCAGAGATAAAAAATGCACTTGCACTCACAAAATCAGCTTTGCTTGTGGGCTTCTGTGCCCACAGCATCTCCCTGGTTGCTTCCCAGTGCCCAAGCGCTGCGGGGGAGGGAGTGGTGCAGTCGCTGCATGGCGGGGGCAGGAACCAGGGAACAGTCACTGCTCTGTTGTGTGGGTCACAGTGGCCTCAGTGAGCAAGATTTACTCTAAGGAACAGTGCAGGAAGGATTCAGAAGGCCTTGCATGAAAGTTTGGGCTTTGCTCTAAAGTAGCTGTTTTACAGGAGAGACTTAGTTTTTTGTACTCTGAAAGGAGAAATTGAAGGAAGCCACTCAGTTGTGATCAATGGGACAGAGTCTGGCTGGAGGCCTGTGACTAGTGGAGTCCCTCAGGGGTCGGTACCGGGACCAGTCCTGTCCAGTGTCTTC
>VXBZ01012281.1:245086-260134 GCA_013399135.1 Heliornis fulica
TTTCCTTTCCTTTCCTTTCCTTTCCTTTCCTTTCCTTTCCTTTCCTTTCCTTTCCTTTCCTTTCCTTTCCTTCTTTCTCTCTCTCTCTCTCTCTTTCTTGTTTTCCAATTTTTATTTTTACATACATTAAGTAAGGAGTGGGAGATACCTGTCAGTCACTTCCCAACCCAGGACATGTGCACATTCCCAAAGCACATCAAGGGCAGAGACCACACTGTTGTCTTTGGGGGGAGCTACTCTAGAGAACTGAAAGCAGCAACATTGAAGCTGTCTGCACAAACTGGATTGAATTTCTTTGTATAATCTCACAAATTGGGAGCCTGCACATAGATTGTAATATTACTTGAGCTGTAATAAAGTTGTACAGTATTTCTCAGTCTTGTTTGACAAAAATAATTCTCACTCTTCAGTGGTGCTGGTTTGTGTCAATCAGAAATACTGTGCTTTCCAGACAGGTGTTTTGCTGGTTTAGACATGTATGAGTAAGGTTTATTGATTGACTCAGAGGATGTCCTGGATTGGAAGGGACCTTTAAAGGCCATCTAGTCCAACTCACCTTAAGTAAGCAGGGACACCTTTGACTAGATTGGGTTGTTCAGAGCTTCATCAAGCCAGAGCTGCATAGCAGGAATCTTCCCCTGAACCCCCCCAGCTTTGTGAAGAGGAGTGTTTGCTGGGGAGGTGCACCAGAGGCTTGAATTTGTTCTCAGTTGTTCCATGTCAATGGAAAGTGCTTTTTCCTTTTTCCTCTCTGCAAAGATGTCCAAGCCTTCACCTTAAAATAGTGCTGTCCAGCAGGACTTTGCAGGTGGAAGAATAAATACACAGAGTCTGAATTGGCACCAGACTGTCGTCTGCATCCTGTGTGTAGGCCTCAGCAGAGCTGGGGGTTGATTGCTGACATGGCTCTGAGATTGACATTTTCCATCCCATTCAGAATACAGTTTCTTAGTGAGTAAAATATGTATTGAAAAGCACTGGGCAGAGCAAAAGAAAAAATAATCTTATTAATGAGAGATTTTGGGTGCTTCAATTTAGTTGCCGCATCAACCGTATCCTGGAGTCCCCCAGAGGAAACGCTCTCCTGGTTGGCGTGGGTGGAAGTGGCAAGCAGAGCCTGACCAGGCTGGCAGCCTTCATCAGCTCTCTGGAGGTTTTCCAGATAACTTTGAGGAAAGGGTATGGCATCCCTGACCTGAAGGTAGGTGACTTTTAAGGCTGAGTTGGAGGGGAAGGAAATAGAAAGCAGAACTTGCCCTAAAGACTTTGTATCGTTGCACATTGAATGACGCTGTCTTGAAGATAGGGAAGATGCGATGTGGGACTGTGGAGAGGAGACATGCTTCTTGAAACAGCCTGCTGTAGACAGACCTTATGTCCTCTGCCAGACCCATGAGCTGGCTGTCCCCAGGACCATTCCAGCCACAGACACAGTGCCAGCACCGGACTGTGCTGGCAAACCCAGCGGCCTGGACGCACACATCGTGCTTGTGTGACAAACTGTTAAGGAACAGAAAATTTCTGTTTGGTTATTAAACCAAGATGTGGTAATTAGCTCATTTGTGAGGTGCCTGTAGTGGAGTTATTTGGAGGTAGAAAAGGAGCAGGAGAGGGTAGGAGTGGTTCCCAAATCATAGCCTGTTCTCCTGGTATTCTGTGTAAGGGAGAAACCGAGAGGATGGTTAATAAACAACTGTGCCTGTGCCAGGCTAGTGAGCTCAGGAGTTACAAATTAACATTTTAAATATCCCTGCAATGGTTTAAAAGCATTTTAGCTGCTGGCAAAATGATTCTCAATAAGAATGTTGTAAAAACCACAGTCACAGGAATTTCACTCCGTTCTGCCTGGGAGACGTGATGGCCGATGGCTCCTGGGTTCCGTTCCCACCAGTCTGAGGATCTGTGGTTGTGTAAGAGTTTTCATCGTGTTGCAGAGCCTGTCCCACCATCTGTTAGGTATTTTCATCTCTCTTCTGTGCTTTTCAGCCCTACACATGGGATTTTCTAGCTCCCACTTGCCTACTTCTTGAGGAAGCCTGCACTCCTGTCGAGGAATATAGCTTGATGCCAGCATTGATAAACTTGTTTTCAAAGCATCTCTTTGCTTCCCTGTCTGTGGAGGTGGAAGATAATTTGATGTTCCCTTCACTCAATATTCATTTTCAAAGAATTTTTGAAAGATGGGGCCGTTTTCTTCCTCATATACAGAAGAGTGATGTGGTGACAGATTACCCTGTCTGCCATTGGCCCCTCTCACAGATATAATTGATCTGATCCCATCTTCCATTGGTGAAAGTAACAAATGATTCCTTTGGAAGAAGCACGTGAGTTTGCTGAATTTCTAATAGAATTTCTGAAATGTTGGTCAGTGCCATGCCTACAGGGGCCCCAGCACCTCTGTCTATCTCAGATGAGCAGGAAGGAAAGGATGGCAACTCAGCTGGGTGATAGTGTTTTTTGCATCTCATGAACAACTTGGGTTTAAAAAAGATGGTGTCCTGCATTAGGAGGACACTGTTCCCTCTGAAATGAAGCAGGTTTTCCATGCAAGCAGGCTCTCTGTCAGCAGCACAGCACTGAGTGGGAGATGGGAGTGTTAGTCCCTTCTTAGACTCTGGAACAGAAGGAAGAAATATGCAACTGAAGGAAGTCCATGTTTGCACAAGGTGTTCTCCTCCCTTCCTCACAATGTGTTCCAGCACCCAGAAAAAAACCCCACCAAAACCCAATAAAAAATCATGAATACATGAGAAACCAGAGAAACCTATGGGAGTACAGGAGTACCAAAATTTCCAGTCACTGCTGTCTCTTCTGGTGCTTTTGCCTCCCTGTGTATGGGACTCGCTGTCCCCACGGCCTGGGGTATGATGAGCCTTCATGAGCTCCAGAACCAGGGGGTACACTGAGGACTTCAGCCACATCCATTGACCTCCAAGTGTTTCAGCCACACACATTTCCCTTTGTCTGGTGGTGCTGGGCAGGGCCTTCTCAGTTTTGTCTTCTAGAGACCAGGGAATAATGCCAAGTCCTTCTTAGTAATATCTTGCAATCCCCAACCTCCTCTGGAAGTTTCAGCTATGAACATGGACAATCTCCAAAGTTTCATGTTAATTGTGACTGTAATTGCTTTGTTCTTGGTTAATGGGAAGATTCAGAAATCCCCCACTTGTAGATGTGGTACCTAGAAGGTGCTTTGAAGAACCCCAAAGGTTCAACCTTAGGTTGCAACCCCTAATCCACTTCCTTTTCACCCCCCAGGCAGACCTGGCAAACCAGTGCCTGAAAGCTGGTGTGAAGAACGTAGGCACCGTGTTCCTGATGACAGACGCGCAGGTGGCAGATGAGCAGTTCTTGGTGCTGGTGAATGACTTGTTAGCATCAGGTCAGTCTCTTTGCACTGATTTCTCCTCTCCTCCTTTTCAGCATCTGTTTGCTTATGGTAGACCATTGGTAGCTGTAGAACATAGAGAAGGGCAGGATATGAAGTTCTGAGAATGAGGAGAAGGTATGTGGGTTAAGCTCTAGAAATAAAACAGTGCTATGGTCTCCTGGGTGAGGATGTACTCCATCATCTGGTGGGTTTATTTCTTTCTCTAATGTCCTGGACACAGGGTTTTTTATACTTTCATGATATACTGAATGTGGATGTTAAGTGACACGTCCTTTTCATAGAATCATAGAACATCCTGAGCTGGAAGGGACCCATAAGGACCATCAGGTCCAACTCGTGGCCCCCACAGGACCAGCCAAGTCAGAACATGGCACTGAGCACATCATCCAGGTGCTTCTTGACCTCAGCCCAGCTGGGTGCTGGGACCACTTCCCTGGGGAGTTGGTCCCGACCCCCCTCAGGAAAGAGCCTCTTCCTGACATCCAACCTGACCCTCCCCTGTCACAGCTTCATGCCCTTCCCTCGGGTTCTGTCCCTGGTCCCCACAGAGAGGAGATGGACGCCTGCCCCTTTGCTGACCCTTGTTAGGAAGCCACAGACCCCATGAGGTCTCCCCCCTCCTCTTCTCCAGGCTGAACAACCCCAGGGCCTTCAGCCTCTCCTCATAAGACTTCCCCTCCAGACCCTTCCCCATCCTCATTGCTCTCCTCTGGACACTCCCCAGTAGTTTCATGTCCCTCTTGTCCTGTGGCACCCAAACCTGCACCCAGTGCTCAGGGTGAGGCTGCCCCAGCGCAGCTGCCAGATACTGCAGCTCAGGACAGAGCCAAAGAAATGTCTCAACTAAGAAGTTTGGCCTATGGATCCTGGCCATCTCCACTCTTGTTGCTTAATAAGATAAGGTTGTTCCTCACTAGACTATGGAACTGGAGTACCTGGAGTTGGTGGAGGATGCAAAGCCCTACATGACTGTGTCTCTGCATGTCACCTAGGAGCCTATCCCATTCCAGGCCTTTTTCTCTTTGTTATTCCAGATGCATTGAAGTTTTAGAGTTTCTGCTTGCCTGAACAATTGCAGATTAGTCACTCTACAAGAAAATAACTTTTTCCCTGCACAGCACAGCACAAGTCTGTGTGGGTGAGCACAGCCTGGGATGGCTGGACTGCACCTACAGTGCACATGGGAGTGTGCAGCTGTGTCACCGTGACCACACTAGGTAACCTGGAGTGGGAGTATTCCCCAGACCCCCCTGTAAATCACTGCTACTAACTGTGTGCCACATGTTGCCTTCTTTGTGAGTCAGAAGTGTGAAGGTACCAGCTGGTTCAGGTGACCTCCATGGATGGTGGGGTATTGAGAGTTGACAGCACAGGGGAGCGAGAGTTTGTGAGTAACTCCAGAGCTGACATGTGGTTATAAATTGGCCAGATGGTTTGAGCAGCAAACAAGCCCTGTCTGTGATGAATTTGTAACCAGGAGTAAGGACAAGGGTTGTTGTTGAGAGTGGTGAGTAATTCCCACCACCTCTTATGTGTGGTGTAGATGACACAAATATCTCCTGACAGGGAACTGTTTGAAAGAGCCCAGTGCAGGGCCACCAAGATGACGAAGGGAGTGGAACATCTTCCTTCTGAGGACAGGCTGAGGGAGCTGGGTCTCTTCAGCTTGGAGAAGAGGAGACTGAGGGGTGACCTCATTATTGTTTATAAATATATTATATTTTTATGTTTATGTATGTGTTATATATAAAGGGTGAGTGTCAGGAGGATGGATCCAGGCTCTTCTTGGTGATGACCAGTGATAGGATGAGAGGAAATGGGTCCAGGCTGGAGCAGAGGATGTTCCATGTGAATGTAAGGAGAAACTATTTCCCTGTGAGGGTGACAGAGCCCTGGGACAGGCTGCCCAGAGAGGTTGTGGAGTCTCCTTCTCTGGAGACATTCCAGACCCATCTGGACATGTTCCTGTGTGGTTTAATCAAGGTGACCCTGCTCGGGCAAAGGGTTGGACTGGCTGATATTTTGAGGTCCCTTCCAACCCCTGACATTCTGTGATTCTGTGACTCAGGGTGTAGCTCTGCAGTGTCCTGCAGCAAGGAGCAGGTGAAGCAGCCTGGCTTTGGGATGTCCAGGTCATCTTATGGTGCTTTTGAAATGCATTATATTTTACTGTGGCTGCTATTTGGTCAAGTGAGGACACAGCAGAGGTCCTCACTTCCAGGGACCCAGAATTGCAGCTGGACTGGGAAAGGGACTGGTGCTGCCTGACAACTGCTGACAGATGGTCTGTGTGGTCTCTGCTCTCTGCATGCTTATTTTTATGAGTTCTTTTACTTCTTACCATCCTTTAAGAAGCTTGTACAAAATATGTATTTTAGTCTTATAAAGAAACAAATTTCTGATTAGTGCCTTTTCCTAAGTGATTAGTGTTCATGTTGACAGTATCTCACTCAGTAATGATGATTTCAATCAAATCAGAAGCCAGAAAGGAAGTGAATAGGTGATAAAATAAGGAACCTCTAAAAAAAAATACTTTGTTGGCAATCAGTTGCATAACTATTAACTTCTAAAAGTTTTTAAAAGATTATTAACTTTTAAAATGTTGTCATGATCTGGAAGCTGTTTGACCACTGCTGGAAGTGGTGTTGAGCAGCTGTAGGATTTGTACAGCTCATGAATTCATTTGTGAAACTAAACCAATTTCATTGTTGTATGTAGGTGATTAGGTATTTGATTTTTTGGGTGAACTAATTAGCACTGATTAGAAAAAAATACTTATTGTACCTCGATTCTATTCTATGTTTGCTTACCTTGTGGTTTTTTAAGAAAGTTTGCTCTCACAAGTGTTTCTTTATTAGCAGAGTGACCTGTCCTGTGCTGGGGCCCGTGGGCACCAGGCACAATGAGTTTTCTCAAGGAAGGGGCTTCCTCAGGCCCCTGAAGAGGGAGGTCTCTACTTCACCTTGCTCTAAGACTGCGACAAAATCCAGGCCAGTAAACCAGACCCTGCCCTCTTCTCTCAGGTGAAATCCCTGATCTTTTCCCTGATGATGAAGTTGAAAACATCATCAACAGCATGAGGAGCGAAGTCAGAGGCCGGGGGCTGGTGGACTCCAGGGACACATGCTGGAAGTTTTTTATAGAGCGTGTTCGACAGCAGCTGAAGGTGAGACAGAGGCTGGGGGGATGTTTGAGTCCTCACTGTCGACCTTGGTGCAGGGACACGGGGTGGAGATGCTTTGGGCTGTGTGTTGGGGGTTCAGAGGGCAGCCTGAAAGGCTTTTCTGCCTGTTCACATGAGCTGTGATTCTCTGAGCAAGCAGAGGAAATGCTCTCTGTCAGCATTGCTTCTTGGGCTTTGGGCAGCACTGAGAGAGGGGAAAATGTTCTTTAAGAGCTGAGCAGGACTAACCAGTTTTAAAAACCAGGCACTGGGTTTTCAGTGGGGTACATCAGGACTTGATCTTGCTGCCTAGAAAAGTTGCATGGGGTTCTCTCTTCATGTTGCTGATAACCCATAGCTAGAAGAATTAAAAACCATTATCTTAAAATTAAGAGTGCTGGGAGCTGACTGGGACACAATGTGCATACAGGACTTCACCTGTTGTGGCCCATATTCCAGCACAGAAAGGCCTTGTAAATCTGTCCCAAGATCAGGAGGGGTTTCCCCACCCACAGGGCTGCACGGTGCTGCAGTCCTGGGGCAGGGAGGTGGGTGGGCAGGGAATGAGGACCTGAGCTGTGCTAATGAAAGCATATCCTCCTGCTTAGTGCTCGGGTGTGTTGTGGGACACACTCCCTGAGGTAGGATGGCCTGTCCCCTTCTCCTTGTAGGTAGGTACCTGGTAGCTGTAGAGGTGAATTTTGTGGAAGATTCAGGGATCGTGCCACAATATAGAGGTGCAAGAGGAGGGAACCCAGTTCTCTCTCTGCCTTTTCCAGTATGGAGGGGAGTTTCTGATGAGTGATGAGCCTGTTTTGTAGCTCTTCTGGCACCTCAGTTGCCTTGTGCCCAGTGTCTCTGCCCAGATACATTCCTGCTAGCTACCCAGGTGCACTGGAAGGGCAGCGTGGATGTGGTTTCCTCGAGGCTGACCCGTTCCTGCCCGAATGGAGCGTTAGGGCAGATGGATGTGGGTGGCTGGGAAGTGCTGGGCACTCTCTGAGCATCTTGTGGTGGCAGCACAGGCCATGCAGAAGGCTGGGGCCATCGCTGGTCCACGACATGCTGGACCTCTGGGAGCAGCACGGGAGTGGGAGTGGGGCTTGGCCCAGTACAGCACGGGCACCAGGATGCCTTTTGCCTCAGGATTCTCAGGGAGAGTTGTGTAGGTGCAGAGGAGGGATTTTGTACATGGATGGTTTCCTGAAGCTTGCCTGGCCCTGAGAGGGAAACACAGAGATGACTGAAGCTTATGCTTGAAGTTCTGGAAAGGATTTCTACATGTCTGTCCCCTGTGTGTGAGCACACACTGCCCGTGTCAGAGGAGCAGAGGCTTTGAGTTCAGCTCCTCTGCTGAGAAGGGAACTGAAGTGGTTTTTTACAGGCTGGCTTTTTCAGCTGCTAAATGCCACCCTTGGTTTAGGGTGGAGGTGGTGACATATCACAGAGATGGGCTGTGCAGGTTCCAGCTGGGACTAAAGAGCAGGAGAGAGGTGAGGCACTGAGATCACACTGCTTCCCAAACCAGCCCATGCTTGGACATTGCTGCTTCACTGCACAGTGGAAACTTGTCTGTGTCCTGCCTTGTGTCTAACTAGCAGAGCTGGTCACTGCAGCCACAGCCTGGAAAGTGCTGTGACGAGTGGCTGTGGCAGGCTGGTCCTTAGGCCCTGTCTTGCTGTTAGAGATGGTGCTGGGGAGGCAAAGGGGAAGGAAAGGTGCTTTGCCTTGTCCTGATTTTACATCATAGAATCATTGAATCACAGGCTCTGTTAGGTTGGAAAGGATCTTCAAAGGCCACCTTGTCCAACCCCCCACAGTGAGCAGGGACACCTTTAACTAGATCAGGTTGCTCAGAGCTTCATCCACCCTGACCTTGAATGTCTCTGGGCGTGGGGCCTCCACCACCTCTCTGGGCAACCTGTGCCAGTGTCTCACCACCCTCAGAGTGAAGAAACTCTTCCTAAGATCTCATCTAACCCTGCCCTGCTCCAGTTTAAAACCATTGCCCCCTCTCCTATCGCTCCATGTGCTTACCAACAGTCCTGCTCAGCTTTCCTGGAGGTCCCTTCAGGGACTGGAAGGGGCTCTGAGGTCTCCCCAGAGCCTTCTCTTCTCCAGGCAGAACCTGCCCAGCTCTCTCAGCCTGTCTCCATAGGACAGGTGCTCCAGCCCTGAGATCATACTTGTGGCCTCCTCTGGTCCCAATCCAAGAGGTCCATGTCCTTGTGCTGAGGGCTCCAGAACTGGATGCAGTATTCCAGGTGGGATCTCACAAGAGCAGTAAGGGAGAGTAAGGGAGAAGAATCACCCCTCTTGATCTGCTGGCCAGAAACCCTTTGTCCTGGGTGAGGAGTTTCCTTCTGGAAAAGGGACAGTTTGTGCCTTCCTGAGAGGAGCTGGGGTGGGCAGGGAAGCAGTCCCAGCCTGCTGGGAAGGTGGGTGAGGAAAGAGCACTGAAGGGTGGGGGAAGGAGGAATGGTGCAGGCCTTCTCATCTGCTGAGCAGGGGAGTGAGTAACAAACCCTCGACCATCCCCAGAGTAATGCAGCAAGATCTCCCAGAGACACTGCTGCAGCTCAGAAACTTTCAGAAGCTGTTGGACAGACACAAAAACCTGAAAAGCAAAGGACCTGTGCAAAAATGTGATGAGCAGGGAAAATGCATTCACAAATGCTTTTCTTTCCATCTCGTTTTGTTGTGAGATTTCTTTATTTGAAAAAAAAAATAAAAATCTCATTCTGATAAAAGCAGATGTTGAGTTTGAGCCACCTCAACCCTTTTCAGTGCTGGCTTTTGGGGAACCAATCCAGGCCTGTGGTCCTGCCAGGAGAATTTAGATCCATTCGCTTTAATTCCTGGTTGCACCACTTGAATCTGGATGCCAGTTCCCTGCCAGGCAAAGCTTTGTGTCACTGCTGAAGCGGAGAAGAGTGGTTATATTATACCCCAGCTGCAGCCTTGAAAGTATGCCAGGCTTCTGCTTTTGCCCATACCAGTGCCTAGCACCACTACTTGTCTTTATTGCAGAGAAAAAGATGTGTTTACTGGTAGATTCTGCCTTTTCCAGGCCAGGTTTGCTGGCCCGAGATAGAAGGGCTGAAGGATTGAGGTTGCTGCTGATGGAGCTCCTCCTGGGCAGCAGATGGAAGGGCACAGGCAGGGCTGGGTAGCAGGAGCCTGGTGCCTGCTCCTGGCCATACCTTCTCATCTCCTTGCTCTGTGTGCAGGTCGCCCTGTGCTTCTCGCCCGTTGGTAACAAGCTGCGCGTGCGCAGCAGGAGGTTCCCGGCCATCGTCAGCTGCTCGGCCATCGACTGGTTCCACCAGTGGCCTCGGGAGGCCCTCGAGTCCGTCAGCCTCCGCTTTCTGCAGGAAACAGCCACCGTGGAGGTAACCTCATGCCACAGCACTGGGGTGCCCAAGTCATGCCTGGCCTTGTGGTCCCCAGTGGGGTGTGGGCACTGGCAGCGTGGTGTCACCCCATCCCAACGTTGAGAGCAAGCAGTGCCTCTTGCGGCGGTGACAGCGCTGCAGAGAGGGTCTGCTCACCCTTACTGCCCTCCAGTGTGTGTCCAGGGCATCTGGGCAACTGCTTGGGCAGGAGATACTGGCAGTGCTCTAGTGCATTAAAGGTAGTGGAGCCGTGCTGGAAGTTCAGCCCAGGAGTTTGAGAGGGGCACAGACCCTCACAGGGGCATGGCCATGGGCACCCTGCTCAAGTGTGTGTGTAGCTGATAGCACTTCCAGTGAAACAACTGCCTTTCAGACTACAAATCTGTGCAGAAAATAACCCAATGCTTGTGATCATTGCTTGGAACATGCACTGTTCTCTCCACATGTCTGAGTGCCTGTAATTCTCAAGGGCAAAAATATGTCAAGTTCCCATTGATAACAACCTGCTACTAGACTAAAAAGAGATTCAGTTCTGTTTGTTTAGCTTTTCTGGGCAGGATTTGGGGAGAATAAAGTCTACAATGTTTCTTTCTGTAAGTGTACTTTACCCATTTGTACAGGATAAAAGCCCAAATTTATACTTAAAAGGCTGTTATTTTATAGAGCTGAATGCTAGAGAAATTGCTTGGAATAAGATAAAGTTATGAGATAAAAAGATTTAAAAGAGGTGTAAGGTACATGAGCAGACAAATTTATTTTAGAGATAACAAATGAAAAGGGATCAACTTAGATGTTAGATCCTGGAAATCGCTGCAGAATAAAAAGTTACTAAATTACTTTTTATATGGCACAAGTCTGTGCTATATATAGTTGTTCTGTTTCCAGTGTTTTCTCCTTGTCTTATCTTACCTGCAGGATTCAGTGAAAGATTCAATAAGCAAATTCATGGCCTATGTCCACACGAGTGTCAATGAGATATCCCGGCTGTACCTCATCAACGAGCGAAGGTGCAACTACACGACTCCAAAGTCATTCCTTGAACAGATCAAACTCTACCAGAATTTACTACTTAAAAAGGGCAAGGATTTAAAAGCAAAACTGGAGCGGCTGGAGAATGGCCTGGAGAAGCTGAGGAGCACATCTGCCCAGGTAGGCAAAGCCTTTGGGGTTAGAAGCTGATGGCTTTTGCTTTGTTTCTGTTAGAGACATCTCTGCGTCCTGGTTCGGAGGAAAACGTTCCAGGGTGATGTGTAGGGTGTAAAATTTGTGTTCAACCTTGGCTCCAGTCAGCCTGCAGTGGTTCCTGGAAGAGCAGGTGTTGTCTTCTCTACTGGAAAGGAGAAGGGAAGAGACAATGTGTCCAGTCTGTGCTGTGTGTGTGGTGTGAGTCCCAAATAAAAGATTTTAGTCAGTACAGCGAGATAGGGAACCCACTGGTTGCCTGCATCTTTTAATGATTATATTTCAGCTGTGGTGACAAAATAGCTGATAAAATACAGGAAGTTCAGTGATTTTTGGAGTTGCATCTGGGAAATGCACAGTGACTAAAGCAAGAATCGCCTTTTCCAAACTAAATAGAGCATCCTCTTAAAGTAAGGCTGATGTTCATTTTTCCCCTGCATTATGCTATCCATCTTTAAGGAGAACTAATGCATGTCTGAAATGTAGATCAGCCATCCCTAAATCACCCCTCTACAGAGCAGCACTGGCACTCTTCTGTGGTAAAGGCTCAGTGCTGCTCTGAGCATGTCACAAACCTCTCAGCAGTGACTCACACTGCCTTTCAGAGCTTTGCTATCTGCATCTGTTGCTAAACTCCTGTTCTTCTCTCCATTTCATATTCTATTAACTCTTACAAATGTTCACTTACAAGCTTCTACTGCGGTAAATGGGCCTCTCCTGAAGCTGCTCCAAAGAAATGCAGGAGGTGATGAGAGAGAGGGACTAGCAGGTTCACCCCCTTCCATATATATGCTCTGGATAATGCTTGTAGCATAAATCATGTCTGTCATGCTCCATGCCTCACTGGAGGGTGATGTATGGGCATTATTAGTGTCTCCCAACTCTGACAGTCGATGTCTCACTTGAGACAGTTGCTTTCTTTGTGGTGCAAGGCAGGTCTTGAGGACACAGGAGGGAAGCAAGTGTGTTTCATGTCCCCTTTGCAGGGTTTAGCATTTCTGTTGTGGGAATGCAGCTGATGTGGAAGGGGCAGTAACAGAGAGCACCTGTTACAACCAGTGATGCCAACCAGAGCAATCAGCATGTGCCCTGGATATCTAAAAAGTAGAATTTCCCACTTCACAGGGTCAGAAATGTGTTTGGGTTAGTGCTCAGGCACTCTTTATTAATTTAGGGTTAAAGGTACTAACTTGCTTTGCTAAAAATTGTCCTTGGAGAAGAGGGGAAAGAGGAACCATCCTGCCCTGGCAGGTACCAGAGATGGGGGATGGCCAGAGAGGAATGAAGGCAACAGAANCTCAAGTGTGTGTGTAGCTGATAGCACTTCCAGTGAAACAACTGCCTTTCAGACTACAAATCTGTGCAGAAAATAACCCAATGCTTGTGATCATTGCTTGGAACATGCACTGTTCTCTCCACATGTCTGAGTGCCTGTAATTCTCAAGGGCAAAAATATGTCAAGTTCCCATTGATAACAACCTGCTACTAGACTAAAAAGAGATTCAGTTCTGTTTGTTTAGCTTTTCTGGGCAGGATTTGGGGAGAATAAAGTCTACAATGTTTCTTTCTGTAAGTGTACTTTGCCCATTTGTACAGGATAAAAGCCCAAATTTATACTTAAAAAGGCTGTTATTTTATAGAGCTGAATGCTAGAGAAATTGCTTGGAATAAGATAAAGTATGAGATAAAAAGATTTAAAAAGAGGTGTAAGGTACATGAGCAGACAAATTTATTTTAGAGATAACAAATGAAAAGGGATCAACTTAGATGTTAGATCCTGGAAATCGCTGCAGAATAAAAAGTTACTAAATTACTTTTTATATGGCACAAGTCTGTGCTATATATAGTTGTTCTGTTTCCAGTGTTTTCTCCTTGTCTTATCTTACCTGCAGGATTCAGTGAAAGATTCAATAAGCAAATTCATGGCCTATGTCCACACGAGTGTCAATGAGATATCCCGGCTGTACCTCATCAACGAGCGAAGGTGCAACTACACGACTCCAAAGTCATTCCTTGAACAGATCAAACTCTACCAGAATTTACTACTTAAAAAGGGCAAGGATTTAAAAGCAAAACTGGAGCGGCTGGAGAATGGCCTGGAGAAGCTGAGGAGCACATCTGCCCAGGTAGGCAAAGCCTTTGGGGTTAGAAGCTGATGGCTTTTGCTTTGTTTCTGTTAGAGACATCTCTGCGTCCTGGTTCGGAGGAAAACGTTCCAGGGTGATGTGTAGGGTGTAAAATTTGTGTTCAACCTTGGCTCCAGTCAGCCTGCAGTGGTTCCTGGAAGAGCAGGTGTTGTCTTCTCTACTGGAAAGGAGAAGGGAAGAGACAATGTGTCCAGTCTGTGCTGTGTGTGTGGTGTGAGTCCCAAATAAAAGATTTTAGTCAGTACAGCGAGATAGGGAACCCACTGGTTGCCTGCATCTTTTAATGATTATATTTCAGCTGTGGTGACAAAATAGCTGATAAAATACAGGAAGTTCAGTGATTTTTGGAGTTGCATCTGGGAAATGCACAGTGACTAAAGCAAGAATCACCTTTTCCAACTAAATAGAGCATCCTCTTAAAGTAAGGCTGATGTTCATTTTTCCCCTGCATTATGCTATCCATCTTTAAGGAGAACTAATGCATGTCTGAAATGTAGATCAGCCATCCCTAAATCACCCCTCTACAGAGCAGCACTGGCACTCTTCTGTGGTAAAGGCTCAGTGCTGCTCTGAGCATGTCACAAACCTCTCAGCAGTGACTCACACTGCCTTTCAGAGCTTTGCTATCTGCATCTGTTGCTAAACTCCTGTTCTTCTCTCCATTTCATATTCTATTAACTCTTACAAATGTTCACTTACAAGCTTCTACTGCGGTAAATGGGCCTCTCCTGAAGCTGCTCCAAAGAAATGCAGGAGGTGATGAGAGAGAGGGACTAGCAGGTTCACCCCCTTCCATATATATGCTCTGGATAATGCTTGTAGCATAAATCATGTCTGTCATGCTCCATGCCTCACTGGAGGGTGATGTATGGGCATTATTAGTGTCTCCCAACTCTGACAGTCGATGTCTCACTTGAGACAGTTGCTTTCTTTGTGGTGCAAGGCAGGTCTTGAGGACACAGGAGGGAAGCAAGTGTGTTTCATGTCCCCTTTGCAGGGTTTAGCATTTCTGTTGTGGGAATGCAGCTGATGTGGAAGGGGCAGTAACAGAGAGCACCTGTTACAACCAGTGATGCCAACCAGAGCAATCAGCATGTGCCCTGGATATCTAAAAAGTAGAATTTCCCACTTCACAGGGTCAGAAATGTGTTTGGGTTAGTGCTCAGGCACTCTTTATTAATTTAGGGTTAAAGGTACTAACTAGCTTTGCTAAAAATTGTCCTTGGAGAAGAGGGGAAAGAGGAACCATCCTGCCCTGGCAGGTACCAGAGATGGGGGATGGCCAGAGAGGAATGAAGGCAACAGAAATGGGCAGGAACTTGGGGGAAGGGGAGATCATGACCACCCACCCAATTAAAGGACTGTGCAAATGCCCACCCCACACCTTCAAGCAGCATTCATGATAATTTGAATATGCTTGGACAGTAGTAGATGATGAGGTAATTAATAACCAATTAGTGGAAATTTAGGTGAGTTTTTCTAATCCTGTAGCCAGATCCGTATGTTTTAAATTGGAGGGGGTGGGGTGGGTGGGTGCTACCTGTGTGGAGCTACCACCGGGCCCCTGTCCCTGGGCAGACATGGAATAAATCCAGTCCCTCTGCTCCATGTGTGCATGGGCACCCTGCACAGCGGGTAACAATCCCACTTGGGGGACAGCACCCTCACTGCAAAGCAGATCACTGCAGAGAGACCTCGAAAGATCATCCAGTCCAACCCCCTGCCCGAGCAGGATCATCTCGAGTAGATCACACAGGAACGTGTCCAGAT
>VXBZ01012281.1:264931-280218 GCA_013399135.1 Heliornis fulica
TTACAGTGTCCCTCAGGTGTCTCCACCTGCTCCACCATGGTTTTCTCAGTTGGCTGCAGGGGTATCTCTGCTCCAGTGCCTGGAGCACTTCCTCCCTGCCTTCATCACTGCCCTGGGTGTCTGCAGAGTTGTTCCTTTTCCATCATCTCACTCCTCTCTCCAGCTTCTGTTGTGCAGCATTTTTTCCCCTTCTTAATTGTTGTCTCAGAGGCACTACTGTTGTTGCTGATGGACACAGCCTTGGCCAGTGGTGGGTCCATCTTGAAGCTGGATGGTGTTGATTCTGTTGGACCTAGGGGAAGCTTCTAGCAGCTTCTTGCAGAATCCACCCCTGCAGGACCCCGTCTGCCCCAATACGCCCCACTGCCAAAACCTTGCTACACCCACCCAGTACATGAGACCAGATCAATAGGGACCTTCCTGGATGTAGTGTCCAGAATATTGTCAACTTTCACTTGTCTTTGTCAGTCTTCATCCTTTCCATCTGAGCACCAGCTGAAGGAACAGGCATTGGTTGACATGATAACATTTTCTGTGCTGTTCTCCTGTTGCATCACGGTGTTCTGCAGGTCATGTTGTTGTGTCATGGTCTTACCTGGGGCAGAGGCCAGGAGTACTGTGGAGCTGACCCAAGAATGACCAGGTCAAAGGATGGTGGAGGACCCTGCTCCTGGTCTGAATGTTTATAACACTGCTGATTTTCACTGGGTGGATTGGGAGCATGGAGGGTGTCAGTGCAAGGATGGAGACTGTGTGCGACTGGCGGGGAAGTTCTGAGCTGTGAGAGGACACCTCAGCTGTGCTGGGCAGGTGTCCTGCACACCCTGAAATAATACAAGTTAGTGGTGGTTGGGCTTGTCCACCTCTGGGCTCTGGGAGGCTGGAAATAGGACAGACACCTGGGTTTTCCAGAGACAAGGAATAGCTCTGTGTATTAGCTGCTGTCCACTTTGGATGGAAGATCCTTTATGGTGTGAGAGAGCGAATCTGAGTGTGATCAGTTACTGCCACGTTTGTGGAGAGAGGAGAACCTTCATCCCCAAGGTGACTCTGCTGGGGGGCTGCTGGTGAGGGCACTCTTGAGGCTTGTGCTGTGCCTCAGCCTTCCTGAGGCAGCGGTGTGAGCCCACCCTGGGGTCTCAACAGGCACTTTTATGCCCCGGCAGTGGGACATGAGGAAGAAAAGGGTGTGACGGATGCTTTTGCTGTGGGTGTGAGTGTAGGATTAAGGGAAACTTGTGTGCTGTGAACCTGGAGGAGAGAAGTTCACAGATTTGCATTCCCTGTGCTACCCTCGGGACATCACAGAAAGCTGTGACTGGTTTTCTGGGAGTAGCACCTGTTTCTCTCTTCCTGCTGCACAAACACTGTTAACAGCATCCTGGCCTGGATCAGAACCAGTGTGGCCAGCAGGGCTGGGAGGGGATTGTGCCCCGGGACTGGGCACTGGTGAGGCTGCAGCTCGAGGTCTGTGTTCAGCTCTGGGCCCCTCACTCCAAGAAGGACATGGAGGTCCTAGAGCAGGTCCAGAGGAGGGTGACCAGGCTGGGGAAGGGTCTGGAGAACAAACCTGCTGAGGAGCAGCTGAGGGGTGAGTCTGGAGAAGAGGAGGCTGAGGGGAGACCTTCTCCCTGCCTGGAATGACCTGAGAGGAGGTTGTGGAGAGGTGGGCGATGGTCTCTTGTGCCCAGGGCCAGGGAACAGGACAAGGGGAATGGCCTCAAGCTGCACCAGGGCAGGTTCAGATGAGATGTCAGGAGAAATTCTTCCCCCAAAGAGCTGTGGGGGTGTGGGACAGGCTGCCCAGGGAGGGGGTGGAGTCCCCACCCCTGGGTGTATTGAACAGACAGGGAGATGAGGAGCTCAGGGATAAGAGAGGACAGGGTCGGTTGGACTTGATGATCTTAAAGGTCTTTTCCAACCTTGTGGTTCTGTGATTCTGTGAAATTGTGTCTGTTCAACTGTGTTTGAGCTTTAGCCACTCTGGATAAACAAGAGTGTGTGTCCTTTCATGTTCCCAACTCCTGCTGTTGGAGGTCAGTGTGTGTCCCTGGATAAGGGAGGGTGCAGCAGAGCCTTGGGACACACATCACAGCTCTGATTTGCATCCTTTCCCTGGAGAATTTCACATGTAACCAGCTGGACAGGGCCCATCACAGCAACATCCTCTTCTGCACTTCCAAATACTTCTTTTGGGTAAAGCTCTAACTGAATTTCTTGCTTTTTTTTAAAGTCCTGACAATGTTATCACCCATCATTTACCCTTCCATCGTTGCATGTGCTTGGCTGAAGGCAGGAGCAGGCTTTGTCAGGGCTCTTGCTGTGTCCCTCTCTGGGCCTGGGTTTACATCTGCTCCCTTTGCAGTGCTGTTGGGTGCTGTGGGCTTTAATCCCTTGCTTGTTTTGTCATGGTCGTGTAAAGCCCTAAAGCTCCCGTTTATGTATGTATCCAGCACACAATTACTGGGTTTTGGGCAGAAGGTCACAGTCATATCTGCCATCAGTAAAGTCTCCCACTTCAATTTCCTGCAGTCCCCAAAGATGTGGAGCTGAACAAGAGGCTGTCTGTGGGTTTGCCAGCTGAGGGGATTATGTGCTCGTTTGGATTTGCAGTCGTGTTTTTGTCCTTGTGAGAACAGCATTGTATTGCCAGGCAGTGGGAGGTGACAGTGGATGAAGTGCACAGAGGCTTCTGAGAAACCACTCTCCACTTGAAGCAGAACATCAATAGCTTCAGCTTATAAGATTGCAAATTGTGCTCTATTTTCTGGTATAAAACCTGAGTTATCAACAAAAGCAAGTGTCTGCCTTCTCCTCTTGTAAGTATTTTTACACAGCTGAGGATGCACCCCAGGAGCTCGGAGCAATCCCTTGCAGCTGGGTGGCAGGACAGTGGTCTGTGTAAATTGATCAGAACAAGTGCTTGGAGTGACAATCTGTCTGCAACTGAGAGCTGGGGCTTGCTCACCCTCCTGCAGATGTTCCAGTCCATGGCTGGAGAGGCTCCTGCCTTGCTGGCTGAGGAGCAGCTTGTGAGGAGCTGCCAGCCCAACGGCAGGTCCCTTCTCATGCTCATTTGACACCACAAGTTAGAGCCCCCTCAGGCCTCTGACAAGGGCTGTACCTGTCTGCTGATCACTGTCCTCATCTTTCTGCTGGGACAGGTGCCCTTTGCAGATGTTGCGAGGGAACTCTCAGGGTGCCGCCTCTGCCTTGAGTGTGCAGGATGGAGGTGGGGGTGAGTGGCACCAGGCAAGTGGGCAGCTTGGGGACAGCCAGTTCCTGGTGCCCAGGGGCCTGGTTTTCAGTTGGGACTGAGATAACTTTCACAAGCAGCTGGGAGGGGACATGGCCAGGCGGGTGACCCAGCCCAGCCAGAGGAGTATTGATACGGTCTGGTGCCAGTGTACAGAGCGGGCTGGCTGGGAAGAGGTGGCTGCTCAGGCATCAGGTCAAGTGAGAGGATTGACTGCTTTCTATATCATAAGTCCTGTTGGTGTCATCCCTCCCTCCCTTTGCTGTCCTGGTAAACTGTTCTTATCCCAACCCACCAGTTTTATCTTCTCACTCCAATTCTCCCTGTCCCACCAGGGAGGGAGCAGTGGGTGAGCAGATGTGTGGTCCTGAGCTGCTGGTGAGGCTGAACCATGATCATAGGTCCTCCTCAGAACCTGCAAAATGCCATGCACCCTCCTCTGCTGGGGTTGAGGTTGAGAGGTGAGAGGAAGGGTAGCTGGTTGTGACACGTGTTACCTTCACTGCAAGTAGACGAGCACAGCCCGTGTGGGACTCCTTTGCAGGAATGTGATGTAGCACCAGATCTCCTGTTCAAAGTTGGGTGTATCTGGCTTTATAATGACAGAAGCCTCCTGCAAATGCCAGGTCCATGGTAGGGCTCCTGGGCTATAAAAAAATAATCCAAGAATGCCTGAAATGAGAGCTTCCACCTCCATCCTGTTGATCCTGCTCAAAGAGACATCCATCTTTCCCTGGTGCCTCTGTCCAATATCCAAGCAGACAGTGATAAGTGGTGGGACAAATGCTGTGGCAGCTCATCCTGATGGTGCTACATCTTTCCCTGCTGGGTTCCTGGCTGCTGGCATGCTGTGTGTACCATATATATGGGCTCTCCAGCTGGGACCAGAGCAACTGTGAGCAAAGGAGAGCAGCAGTACCCTGCTAGCAGATAGAGATATGAGCTGCCAGGGCATTGCTTTACACACAGGCCCTCCCCCTTTTGGCCACTGCTCAGCCCCATTTGAGTATGAGCCTGTGCTGCTGCTCGTGGTGGGAAACAGGTTGGGGGGTGTCCGTGTTCCCACACATCTTTCTTTCCTCTAGGTGGATGAGCTGAAGGCCAAGCTGGCAGTCCAAGAAGTGGAGCTGAAGCAAAAGAACAATGATGCTGACAAGCTGATCCAGGTGGTGGGGGTGGAGACAGAGAAAGTGAGCAGAGAGAAGGCAATAGCTGATGAGGAGGAACAGAAAGTGGCACTTATCACCCAGGAGGTTAAGCAGAAACAGAAGGACTGTGAGGAGGACCTGGCCAAAGCTGAGCCTGCCCTGGCTGCTGCCCAGGCCGCTCTGAACACCCTCAACAAGGTAAGGACAAGAGTCCTGTGTGAATCTGGAATCTCCCCTCTGCACTGACTGGAGGCAGTGCCATCTGATGGCCCAGGTTTTTTGGCATCATATTGACCCTCCTCCAGCATCATCCCAGCTGAGGCATACTTGGTCCCTGGTCCCCATGAGGCCACACCATGTTACTCTTTACTCACATCCATGGAAAGCAGGAGGAACTGGTGACAGGGGCTTTGTTTGTACCTATTCTTTGCTGTTGGTTGTCTCTACTCATTCTGCCCCACAATGAAGGGGGGGCAGAATGAGTAGAGACATGTCACCCCCCTTCATGACCCAGGGAAGTGTCTCAGGTGGATCTCCAGTTCTGGACCTCTACTTTTCTGCCTGCTAGTGTGGAGGAGGACATTCAGGATGGAGGACTGGGCTCTAGGGCAGGAGCACAGGCAAGTCTCAGGACTGTTTCTGTGGGGAATGAACTGTAGGAGGGGGCACAGGAGGGGCTGCCACTGCTCTCAGGGTGGCTGGTTGTCAGCTGTCCTGAAGGTCCCACGGCAAGCAATGCTGTGTCCTTAGCTGATCACAGCAGAGGTGCAGAAGCTGTTGCAGGGCAGGTGGGTTGAAGCCCAGGTGCCATTTGCTGAGTGCTCTCAGCTCCCACTGTGCTGACACACGGCACAGTGGGAGCTGAGAGCACTCAGGATGACCAAGAAGGCAGATTTTGCCCCTGGCTGCTCCTCAAGCCTTTCTCCCAGTGGCGTAGTTGGTGCTGAGAACGCTGCACTGGAGATCTCATGTGAGCCCCACAGACTCACCTGGATGGTGGGTGTGGGGCTGGGAGTTTGGGGCCACAGTTGGCAGCAAGCATGGACACCCTCTGAATTCCCACCTAACCCATCTCCTGCTGTAAGGTTCTGTGGGGGGAGGGCTCACATTCCCCCCCGTGTCTGCAGCGCACTGGGGCTGTGTCTTCCTGCAGCCCACAGCAAGAGCCTCGCCTGGTGCTGCATTATAGTGTACCCAGTGTATCACAGAGCTGTCACAGAGCTGTGGGGGTTGGAAGGGACCTTGGGAGATCATCGAGTCCAACCTCCTGCCAAAGCAGGTGCCCTCAAAGTTTGTTATTAGAGGCCCAGGCACGTCCCGTACACGGAGGTGCCGTGAGTGACGAGATCACCCCCAGCAGTTGTGTTTGCTGACGTGCTGTGGCTGTCTCAGGGGGGTTTGGCTGCACTCAGAGCTAGCACAGCTGGCTGAGGGAAAGTGTAGGTTATGGCAGCAACAGGCACACAGATTCCTTGGATTGCTGGAGGTGAATACACTGCCTGCAAGGCACTTGTAGATACAAGAGATTTTAACTAATTTTAAAATATATGGTACCTAAAATACATATGGTGATTCTATAGAGATTTCTGTCTTTCCTGAGAAGTTGTTTAGTGTAACTCAGTGTCTTGCTCTCACCCAAAGGTGTCCCATGGGGGGCAGGAGAGGCTCAGCCCATCAGCTGGTCCCAGGGTTAGAGTGGTACACAATGGTACCTTCCTTAATGTGGTGGTATCTTACCTAACATCCCCTCTCCTATATGCTATTTTTGTGTCATTTCTCATTTCTAAGGTGGAGCTTGAGTGAGTCTGGTTGTAAATACCTGTACACTCCCCTCCATCTTCCATGTGTGCTGTCTCAGAGGCATCAGGCTCCCTGATGTTACCGAGCTTCAAGATTGCCTTGCAACTATTGTGAAGAGGGATGTGTAGAAACCCCCCTGGTGATAGGGGTTAACTCTGCATATCGGTTGCTCATCCCCCTGGAAAGCCTCATAAATACTGCATCTTTCTTAGAAATGTGGACATGGATTTGATTTCTAAGTTACCTTAGCAATTATCCCACACTTGTCTGAGGGGGAAGAAGGAGCAGAGGTCCACAGATGCTGTGGGGACTCTTGGTGACCTCTTGGGCTCCTCTGGACATCATTCCCTCACAAATTCTCTGCTATTGTAGGGAGAAAACATGTTGGCCTGAAGGTTTGGATTGATCTTTTCCAGCTGTATTGGACTGGATTTGCCTTGTCCTCTCTTTGTCCAAGAAGTTCTTAGGCCTTGTTGAGTGTGATACTCCATGTCTGATACATACAGCTTGGTGCACTTGTGGGGTCACCTTTGGTTTGACACGATAACAAGTGCTGGCACAGAAGTTTCCTTCAGTGTTTGGGTTTATCTAGTACCAGGGCTTCTCTGGTGGGGAAAGGACTTGTTTTTCTGCTGTGTCTTTGGGCTGGGCAGGAGACACAGTTAGTTGAGTACCAAGTGTGACCTCTCAGTAGAGCTGTTTATTGCCACAGACAGGGTGACTCCAAAGGAAGATGTCACTGGTGAAATGTACAGGCCCGAGATCCTGCAGTCAGAGCTCCTGCAGTCAGAGCATCCTGAAATGATTGGTTTCAGGAAGGCTTTTGGTGCCCTGGAAGGTTTTTCCTTCATGGGGATCCAGCAGTGTCTATTTGGAGCCTGGTGCTTTCAGAAGTGCCCCAGAGACTTGTATCTGCACTTTATCTTGGTCTGCAGCTCGTGCAGCATTCCAGATGGACGAAGTCCTGCTGCTGCAGGGTAGTGGCCACACACCCAGCTATGCAGCCAGACAGTCAGAGTTATTCCTGTGACCACAGCAGGACATGGTTCACTCAGCTGTACAAAGGCAAAATGTTTGTCTCTTCATTAGTTTTGGTTTCGTGCTGGAGCTGTAGAATATCTCATTAGGGAAAGATTAGGGAGATGCTGGGATTTTCTCTGGGGACCTGTAAAACTGCAGTAGCAGAGCACTGGAAGCCATAGTCTCTACCTGCCATTGGACATGGATCAGAGAGCTTGACCTGCTTGCTGACATGAATAATCAGCAATATTTATATGTGTATATGAGGCTTCTTCCCAATTATCTAAGTCCTCTTACTTGGACAGCACTGTTAGTGTTTCATGCAGCATTAATAGGGAAAGCAGTGAGGAAAGCAGTCAAGGAGGATGCAGTAATAAGCTGCCAAGGAACTCGGCACACGTGTGGGTACAAGGACATTTCCATGCTGGGGTCCCCTCCTAGTTCAAAAGAGTAGCCACTGTGTCCCTTTGGACTTGTGTGTTTTATGATAGGCTTTGTGAGAGAGGCTTTTGCATTAATCCCAGGCAAAGGCTGAGCAATGCTCTTGGTGGGGTGGGTTTTTCCAGAAAGCCTGACTCCCTTGGGTGGGACTCTAAAGCTATGTGCCACTGCCATCGCTGTCAGGGTCCAGGCTGGTGCCCAGGATGCCTGTGGCATTATGTGCAGGTGGTCCAAGGTTAACACAGGTGGGTGTGTGTCATGTTCAGGGTTAACTAACCCAAGGGATCAGCTTTTCTTGGCAGGCCAGAGATCCCATGTGAGGTCTGCAGCTGGAAGAGAGTGGCACAGAGGAGCGTGAGCACAGCAAAGGGGCATTAGGCACCCATGGGTGGGTGGGCCTGTTGCTCCAGAGGAGCCATCGAGGCAAGGGCAGGCACAAGTGGCAGGTAGCAAGGTATTAACCTCTGCCATGGGTGTCTGCAGCAGTGTCACAGCCTATTCGAACTGTGCCTTCTCCAGAACCACCCGTAGCCATGCTGCTCTCTGGAGAGGGTGGCCCCTCTCAGCTGGCCTTCAGCAGGGTTTGGTTCTCTGTGTTCTCACAATTCCAACTTTTCTTCTTTTCAGTTGGAGCTGAGCATGCTGGCTCAGCCCAGTGTCAACTGCATGGGGGACAGTGCTGCAGCCTCTTATGTCACAGAATCACAGAATATCAGGAGCTGGAAGAGACCTCAAAAGACCATCCCGTCCAACCCACCTGCCCAAGCAGGATCATCTAGAGTAGATCACACAGGAACGTGTCCAGATTGGTCTGGAATGTCTCCAGAGAGGGAGACTCCACAACCTCTCTGGGCAGCCTGTTCCAGTGATCTGTCACCCTCACAGAGAAAAGGTTCCTCCTTATATTAAGATGGAACTTTCTATGTTCCAGTTTGGAACCATTTCCTCTTGTTCTATCACTGGCCATCCCTGAGAAGAGCCTGGATCCATTGTCCTGACGCTCACCCTTTACATCCCTTGCTTCAGTGCTAATGCCTTCCACAGGGTTTGGTGACAGTAAAAGTGCCCACAGCAAATTGAGAGGCCATTTAAGGCGTTAAAAAAGTATATATCTATAGAAGTATACATATACTATGTATGTAAACTACTTAATTATTATATGGACCACGATGAATGGCATGTGGGTTAGGGTATACCCAGCACAGAGCCCCTGCAAAATGAAAAAATGCAAATCCACAACTGAGAGTGAGTTTGAGAAGTCAGGGAGTCAGTTTTGAGACTGCTCGCCCTGTGCAGGTGGTTGGGCTCTTTCACAGCATCCTCATTCCCTGGCCTCTAAGGATTGTGGGACACAGGACTCAGAAAATGTGATGTTTCGGCATCCTCATCTCCATCTGGGGAGAAGGAAGGGGGAGATGAAGGCATGTGGACTCCCTGATGGAGGGTCTCCACTTGTGCTCCAAAAGCACAAAGCTCTTGGCAGGAGGAGGCAGCAGCGTTCCCCCAGAGGTGGCTGGGCAGTCTGTGCACCCTTGGGAAGGAGGAGAGTGCTTGGCAGGTGCTGCTCAAGCTCTGTGCAGGTTGCAGTGGGCAGAAGACAAGTGAGGGTATCAAAAGCAATGAAGCCTCCACACTGTAAGGAATATCCCCTGGAGATGGTCCAGAGGCACTGACAGGTGCCATAGCAGCCAGTGTTGCTCAGGCAGGTGGCCCTTGCTGTCAGCATCCTCTCTCCAGTGCCATCCCGACGATGGTCTGTTGGGCACAAGAATTCACAGCAATTTATTAAGATGCAACAGATGATGCCAGGAGAGAAAGGGTAGAGCTTCTTTTACCTAGTACCCAAGTTCATCAGTGTGGCACACACTGCAGACCTGGCTTGTTGTCTTCCAGTGGTGCCAGAAACTTGTAAAGAAGAAGTCAACTACCCTGTGCTGTCCAAGCCTTCCTTACTCTCCTGACTGGCACGGCGCCATCCTCCCTCCCATTAGGGTGGCAGGGTGCTGTACCCATCATGCCATGGAAGTGCTGACCTCCCAGGGGAAAAAGTGATGGTACCAGCTCAGCATCCCATTTCCAGCGAGATGCAGATGCAGGCTGTGGGGGGCTGCAGAGAGGCCATGGCTCATGGCTACTCCTGGCTGAGCTGAGCTTGGGATGGAGGAGGGTGTGTTGGGGTGCTCCCCGTCCCTGAGCGTGTTACTTCGAGACATTGTGCACTGTAAATGCACACAGGTCCCCAGGGCCTGTCCTGAGCAGCTCAGTTATTAACAAAAGCTAAAAGCAAGGAAAGACACATTTAGGAATGGGTTAGTAGCAGATCCCTTTATCCCAAAAATGGAAGCTCAAGGGTGTCAGACTATTCCACCTTATTTCCACAGACAGAAAACGGGTAGAAGCAGAATAGCTGAGAGTACAGGTTAAAAGCTATTCAAAACTGATAGAAATGGGGGCTGACAGAAGTTCATAGATTTTTCTTAAACTGGTGTTGAAACAGCCCTTATCCTTGTTTTGACAAGAGCATGACAGCTGGGAATGGCGGATTTATCCACGCCGGGATTTCTTGTGCAGAAGCCAACTGTGTGTGTGCAGAGAGGAGTGCAGGTGTCAGCAGATCAAACCCTCAGCATTGCATCCCTGGCACAGTTCCAAGTGTGTTAGCAAGTGTGTGCTTTCTCCACAAGTCAGCTTTTTTTTTTTTTTTTCTCTTAAGGTTCATTTCACTTAATATTAGGGACTTGTTAAAACTGCCCATGTTGGCAGTAGAGGAGATGGGAACTCCTCCCTGGACCAGGGTGTCCCAGAGATGAGCTGATTCTTGAGGGGATCTGCCTGCTCACCCCTGTGTCTGCTCTTCTGCTGAAATTAGGGCTGGCTAATGGACCCATGGAAATGGGCACACAGGAAAACTTCAATGAGACCCTAGTGCACAGGAGGCTCCAATACAGGGAGTAGCTGAGCAAGGGAAGCTCCACGGGCAGCTTTAGAGGATCTGGGGCTGTTTGTAGAGGTCATTATTTGGAAAGGTTTCCTTTTTCCTTATCCTAAACTTCTGAGAGGGCAGAAAACCTCCTGCTCTTCCAGGCAGGAGGGCTGGCAGCAGGGAAGGGTTGGGGGCTGGGGAGGAACGCTGCACCATGGTGGTCCCCAGGGAGATCTAAGGAGCTGGTGTAAGCATGCATAGCAGTGATTCAAAGGCAGTGATGTTGAGGCCAGAAGAAACCCAATTTATCAGATTGATAGCTTGGGAACCTGACTCTATTAGTGGCACAGTAAAAAGAAAGGCCATTTGTTTTTATCTAACAACAACCTTGTTTTCCCCTTTTCAGAAGAACCTGACAGAGCTGAGGTCCTTTGGGTCACCGCCGCCAGCCGTCAGCAATGTCACTGCAGCTGTGATGGTGCTGATGGCCCCGGGAGGAAAGATTCCCAAGGACAGGAGCTGGAAAGCAGCAAAAGCCATCATGACCAGGGTGGATGGCTTCCTGGACTCCTTGACCAAGTTCGACAAGGAGAACATCCATGAGAACTGCCTCAAAGCCCTCCAGCCCTACTTGCAAGATCCCAAGTTTAACCCCGAGTTTGTGGCCACCAAGTCCTACGCGGCGGCCGGCCTGTGCTCCTGGGTGGTGAACATGGTGCGCTTCCACGGGGTCTACTGTGACGTGCAGCCCAAGCGCCACGCTCTGGGTAGAGCCAATATGGAGCTGGCAGCTGCCCAGGACAAGCTGGCCAGTATCAAGGCCAAAATTGCTGTAAGTGCTTGCTTGGTAGCTGGGACCCATCAGGTGTGTCACTGCTTGGGGAGGAACCCTCTGCTTGGGAACAAGCTGCTTCTCTGCACGTGTGTTCTTAAGGGTGGGAATCCAAAATTGTGTCAATTGAAGTCCTTTCTGTCCCTTTTATTGCTGCTTTCTGGGTTTCATATGTTCTTCTCCAGGCTTGCTTACACCTTAAGAGGAAGGACAATTGTTGATTCTTACTATTCTGCTCTAATTTTTGAAATGTAATTTTGAAAATGTAATTTTAGAAGTCACACGGGTAATGGGTCCTCAGGAAATGCACTGTCTCAAACCAGCATGTTCCCAGTGTGCTGCACAGGGCCAGGGAGGAGGCACTGGAGGCTGGGCTGGCTCCCTGCACTCAGTCCCTGGCCATGGGAGGTTTCCCAGGGTGAGGACTGCTCGAGTCTGTAACTTGTCACTGCACAGTGTCAACACATCATGTGCATCATCCTTATTTAGAGTTTTGCTATTATAAACATTAGAAGTTACTAAAAAAAAGTAATAGGACTGTCTCAGAGACCGAAGAAGTGAAGCCCCTCAGATGGCAGCTGTCCCACCACTCGCTGATCTCTGAGTCCCTTCTGACACAGGCAGAACCCTGTCTTCTCGTAGGGTGCTGTGGATCTGGGATCCCTGGTCAGGAGGGAAGGATGCTCTGCAGCTGTGCCTTTGTGCTGACACCCCAGGTCGTGCCCAAGCCCCGTGAATAACCAGGGTGTGCTATCTGCCAGGTTTGCCTTCAAATACAGGACTTGGGGACACACAACTAGAGAGAGGCAATGTAGTCCCTCCAGCTGAGCTTGTCCAAGTGCTCATCTCTTCCACCAGCACATTCTTACGTTAGCAAACACGTAATTCTTTTGATGCCTCACAGGGCTTATGATTCTTAAAATGCTCACTACAGTTTTTAACTAAAAATATATTAAAAAAATCCTCAGAGCTCCCTGGTTGCCTCTTCCTGCTGCAGATGAAAGGAGGAGAAGCACAGCACCTGGAGCAGGGATGGATTTAGAGAGCTTCGGGCTCTAATTCTCCCATCTCAGATGTGAAATACAACACTAGGGAACTTTTTTCATCCCTTTATGCTGCTCATTTCCAAAGCTTTTAATGCATGAGTTTTTCTTTTTTATTTTTTTTTTTAACAAAGTGGGATTTTCTAAAAGAGAATGGCAATCTCTGGGGGGATTACTGGTACTGCACTGGCATGCACTAGCAAAGCTCACTGCTTTAGGTGAGTTTTCCCTTCTGCAGACTGTTGATAACCTGCTCAGCATGGGGGTGGATGTGGAGGTACATCCTTGCTTATCAAGCTGGGATATCTTGGATAGCTTCACTGATGGGAGGCTGATTCATACCTGTTTGCAACCAGGCCATGAGCTGTCACATACCCACTTATGTCAATGAATGAAATATTCTGATTGTCAGTTGTATCTAGTACCATCCTCTCTCCTTTATCTGCCTGAGAAACACGGTCTCTGTGAAGCTGGGGAGGGTGGGTGTGGAAGCAAGACTCACAGTTGCCCAGGTATGCAGGTATGATCTCTTTGTAGCTCATAGATGCTCATATGTCAGACCACACTTGTGTAATGTAGATATGACTGCACATATGTGCATATGTTCATAAGCACACAGAGACAGAAACTTGTGTTATTAACTCAGAGGCAGATTGAGGAGAGACTGCTCTGGGTTTTCCAGAGTGCTGGAGAGCTGCAGATAGACCTAATATAATCCTTTTTCATTTTCAGGTTTGTTTCTAGAGTGTTAAAGCTGAAACAGTGTTAAAGTGATTTACAAGCAGTTTATCTTTAAGCAGTTTGCATTGCATGCAGATAAAATCAATTATTACTTCTACTTCTCATCAGAAGTGAAATGCTGCAAGTGCTTGTGGGAGTCATTGCTTTGCTTTTAGACCAGTGTGAGCAGCTCTGTCCAAGCAAAGGGCTCTTTTTTGTATTTATCTGTGTGATTTTGGCTGTTTCTGCTCCTACCCAGCCACAAAACACTTTGCAGGTGTCCTGCTGTAAGAGTTGAGCTGAATGGACCAGACCATGACACCTGCATGTGAGATGGTCCCACGACACACTGCCCCAGTTGAGCTCCTCTGTAGGAGTGTCCCAAGGCGTGTGCTCAGGTTGCTTTAGGAGTGGAACAACCTTAACGACTGAGATCATAGAATCACAGAATGCTTTGTGTTGGGAGGGACCTTAGTGATCATCTAGTCTAGGGCAGGGACATCTTCACTAGATCAGGATGCCCAAATCCTCATCCAGCCTGGCCTTGAACCCTGCCCCTTGAACCCATGGGGCTTCCACAGCCTCTCTGGGCACCCTGTGCCAGGACCTCTGCACCCTCAGAGTAAAGAATTTCTTCCTGACATCTACTCTAACCCTGCCCTCTTTCAGCTTGAAGCCATCACCCCTTGTCCTGTCCCTGCACTCCCTGGGGTACAGCCCCTCTCCCACTGTCCTGTAGGACCCCTTTCAGCATTGGTGGGGTGGAATTAGGTCTCCCTGGAACCTTCTCTTCTCCAGGATGAGCAGGCCTGGTCATAATCCTTTCTAGAAGGAGGGTGCAGGAGGTATGGCTTGAAGATGGCCCAAGCATACCTCCAGCTGCAGGATTTGAGAACAGTTTGGTGTGTCAGCAGAACCTCGAGGGCTGCCCTGAGGTGAAGGGAGCTGCAGCATCAGGAAACAGGAGATTTTGTTCCCTCAGCGGCCCTGCTGGCTGCTCCTTTCCCAGTTGAAATGGACACCGGGGCAGAGCCCCAAATAAGATAGTTTTAGGTGTGCTTTGCTTCTGCCCAATGCCAGAATTGTGAGGTACAAGCACGTGAAGCAGCCCAGCTCATTGCTGCGCTGCGCTGGCTCCTGGTGCCACAGCGCCGTGGCTGTGCCAGCCGTGGGGGCTCACGTGAGTTGCCCTGGAGCTTGGCCAGCCCTGCTGCCACATGAATCATCTCTTGAGAAGGGTTTTCCTTAAAACAGCACTCTTACCTTCTCTTTTTTTTTCTCATGTGCAGCGCCTCAACGAGAACCTGGCAAAGCTCACAGCCAGGTTTGAGAAGGCCACTTCAGACAAACTCAAATGTCAGCAAGAAGCTGAAGCTACAGCGTGTACCATCGCTCTGGCAAATCGACTGGTGAGTGTCAGCAGATGCAGCTCTGATGGCATGAATGGGAGGTGTCAGGTGCTGCTGGGACGTGAACCATGTGCACACAGTACGTTACATCCTCTGATATTTTTTTTGGAATACATTTCCTGCACTGCAGCAAGTTTCAGGGATGAAGAAGCTTTGGCACTGGCTGCTTTCATCCATCAGGGTGGGCACTGCTCGTGTTTGAAGAGACTGGCTCTACTCTCTTCACAGCTCTCATCTCCCTTTTCTTACTCAAATGTGTGATTAAGTACTGATGGGCTCAAACTGTATGACTCAAAAATAGAGTTGAGAAAACAAAGGCAGGAATGTGCCAGTAGCTTTGTAGGTTTTTAAATGACAAGTTAGTAGTAAAACGTTCTACAAACCCAGGCCTGTCCCCACTATCAGCCCTTTGGTATACATGTTTGTAGCCTATGGTCCTCTGTGGGGCAGTGCCCTTGTGCTGCTTCACAGATAAGAGATGCAGAGATAGTGGTTGCTGTTCACACTGCCCAGTTAGCAGAAGCCCCAGCTCACATCCAGTTGCTTTAACCCTTTCTGTTTTGCCTCTGCACTGGCTGATAGCTTGGAGCAAGCCTGTTCCCTTCCAGGCAAGGTAAACAGGGCTGCAGGAGACTGTCCCACTGCTTGATCTTTGCCCGTGGGTGTGGAGCTGGTCCTAGCAGCTGGCTTTGTGG
>VXBZ01012283.1:0-42535 GCA_013399135.1 Heliornis fulica
CCCCGTCCCCTAATCTTGACCCAGGCAGGCAGGGTTTCATTTTAAGATCTTGAACACAAAGATCTGGCAATTTTTTTCTTGTTTAATGCAGTTTTGCATGGTGCCACAATCCACAACCAGATAAGACCAGTTTGGCAGAGGTTCAACCCCCTTGCTGTCCAACTGGCCTCAGATTGCACTGGGTGGTTGGGGGCAGCTGAGCTTAAACCCTGTGTGCTGTCAAGTTAGTTGTTTTATAGAGACCAGGTCTTCGCAATCTCTGGAAAAGAATTAAGATTCAAAACAGAGTCACGCCATTTTATTTGGCCCACAACAAGTGTGCAAGAGGAGGGGTGGCGGGGGTGGAAAAAAAGAAAGAAAGAAGTTTGTGGAAAAGAGGAAGAGGTTGCAATATCTACCACCATGGATCTGCAGTGTCCCATATGTCTTCAGGTCCATTGGTAAGTGGCATTATTGTGTTTCCCATGTAAGGGATACAGAGCTTTGGAGAGGTACAATTGTCTTCTCCAGTCATGAGTATTGCCTGTTTTTCATCTATCCTCACATGTCAGAAGCAGTTGCCTTAGTCCCCATTACTGTAGCAGGGAAGAGGTACACTCTCAATGCCTTATTTTTGGTAGTGCATACTCTGTTGGAGGCACTCTCTGAATATGAGGAGGTCTTTAGTCAGAGAAGCAAAATATAAAAAAATACCAAAATAAAGAGAGAGTTAAAGTAAGAACTAAATATGTACAGAATGTTTTCATGGTAGTAGTGAACTTGATTTCAAGTACTCCTAAGCTGTAGTTGCATCATGGAAATGCATCTTTTTTGGAGACACTCCAAAAAGAGGTAGGTTAATGACTTTGAGATGTCCAGAAATAAGAGTATCGAATGAAATCATAGAATTGTCTTGGTTGGAAGGGACCCTTTAGATAGGAATCACAGAATGCATTAGGTTGAGTGGTCCTTAAAGGCCACCTAGTTCAACCTCTGCAGTGAGCAGGGACATCTTCACTAGATCAGGTTACTCACAGCCCCATCAGGCCTGCCCTTGAATATCTGCAGAGATACACTTCTTTTGATGCAGTGTCTCCAGCAGATGGAGAGAGATGATTCTGCTCCTCTGCTCTGGTGAGACCTCACCTGGAGTACTGTGTCTAGCTCTGGAACCCTCACCATCAAGTCCAATCATCACCCTAACCTGCCATCTGCTACTAAACCATGTCCCTCAGCAATACATCTTTTAAATAACTCCGGGGATGGTGACTCCACCACTTCCCTGAACAGCCCATTCCAATCTCTGCCAACTCTCTTCTTTTAAGACATTTTGCTTAATACCCAATCTAAACCTTCCCTGGCATAACTTGATGCCATTTTGTCTTGTCCTGTCACTTGTAGCTAGAGAGAAATGTCAGCCCCTGCCTCTCCATGACCTCCTTTCAGGTAGTTGTAGAGAACAACTAGGTCTCCCCTCAACGTCCTCTTCAGACTAAACAACCCCAGTTCCCTCAGCCGCTTCTCATAACATCTATTCTCCAGTACCCTGACCAGCCTTGTTGCCCTTCTGTGGATGTGCATGTGAGATGGTGTAAGAGGCATGGAGATGTCGCTCAGCCTGTGAGTGTCTTATGTTGAATCTCTGTGCAGCTTCTGAAAAGCTTGTCTGTGAGCTGACATACTTTAACGCAAGTGAGATGCTGATCTCACTCGTGTCTTGTGGAAAGTCTTTGTTATTTTAAAAATAATATATTTTGTAGACTACAGTTGTTTTCTGATTCGCTTAGTTGTTGCTTAGGGCAGGTTTTTATAGGCAAATTTGATACCATTACATAAATGAACATTTTTTTGACGTACCATAATATTTGGGGTATTTGTTTTTGCTTGCTGAGTGTCATTTGGCCTCAATAGCTTTTGCTGTCTTAAATCTTTATGCACATCAAACAGGGTATTTTAATCAGTTTCTAGTTTGGGTTTTTTTTTCTTCCTACAGTATCAAAATGCTTGATCTTCGGTTGCAATAAACCTAGTTATTCCAGTTCCTGTATTTCTTTTGCCTATTTAGACTGAATATTAATTATTTTTCCTTGAAAATATAGTTGTGCTCTGTGTCCTGACAAAGTCCATCTGTGACATTAGATCCAGTTAAGACATGGACATTTCTAAAGCAGTGCTAACACAAAAGTTGCGTGTGGTATCTGGCTTGTAGAGGCTGACACTGATACTTAAAATTATAAAACTTCCTTGTATATTTGTAAGCATTTAATTGCAAACCCGAGTATAATTACATGCTTTTAAATTCTGTTTGAGCGCCCTTAGGTGCTAGAAGATGTCTGTCTTAATAGAAGAGATGAAGATAAATGATATTTAACAAATAGGATTTTGCCTTTCTAAGTTTCAGAAGTGCAGAAAGGAAATGTTGGATTAAAGGGTACGGAATTTGTTGTTTTACATCTGGTTGCACTCTGTACTTGGAACTGCCACAATTTGGATGCATGAATGATGAAATACACAATGCCAAATTTATCATAACAGATCTGATTGTGTTCCGTAAATGGAACTACCACGATTCAGGTGCACAAATAATGATGAACACCTTCAGCCTAGTTGCATTTATTGAACTACTGCAACTTTCTCAAAAGAGTTTGGTTGTGTTCAATAAGAACTAGCATGACTAGCTTATAAAAGTGTGATTTATTGAAGTAACACACACAGATTCTTTGGATTGCCAGTGATGAATACACTGACAGCAAAGCACTCATAAATGCAAGTGATCTTAACTAATAACATGTTACAAAAATATACATGGTACCTAAAATATATAATGGTGCTATATAGAGAATTCTGAGTTTTCCGAGCTGACACAGCGTAACTAAGTGTCCAATTACTTACCCAAAGACATCCTGATGCGGGGGGAGAGAGGCTCAGCCTGTCGGCTGGTACCAGAGTTCAAGATGGTACGCGATTGTTTCTTCCCTAACATCCCCTCTCCAATACGCTATTTTTATGTTTTTTCTTATCTCTAAAGTGGAGCTTGGGTGGCTCCAGTCATACAGAGCTCTAATGTGATTGGTGTAAAATTCTCTCGCTTCACATTTAAAGGTGCAGACTGACAGAATTCAGAGCACATGCTCAGTGAGGAGTGGTTGTACCTTTGAGGCGGGTAGCTTTTGGGATGGAGGTGTGTTTCTGTGCTGTAATGACATTACAGTGAGCAAAGTTCACTAGGGGACAGCAGTATGTCAAATTCATTTCAGGTTGAAGGTTGAGGGTAGCAAATATGCGGCTTGTTAGGTCCATTTAACCTTCAAGTTCCAGCATTATCACAGAGCTTGGCCATGATGTCTTCACTTTGCTCCATGCTCCGTGCAGCTCTCTCAGAGTCAGAGACATCAAGCTCCCCAGATGTTACCAACTTTCGAGATTGCCTTGGAACTTACTGCAAATAAGGATTTTTAGGAACTTTTATGGCAGTAAGAGTGCTATGCATATCAGTTTATTCCTCTGGAATGCTTCCTAAATCCTGAACCTTTCTTAGAAATGTGAGCATAAGTTTGATTTCTAAGTTATCTTTAGCAATTATCCCACAGAAAGTTGGGCTCAAATGATGAAAAACATCATAGCTACTTCACAATAACTTGCTCAGTGTTTTATGTGACAAGCATCTTACCAGGTCTGCTCAGAGTAGTACAGAAGAGGACTGTGTTTCTTCATGTGTGTTCAGTTCACATTTTCTGTTCACTGTGGTTGTGATTCTCCCCTATGCTCTTGCACAAAATTGTACAGTTAAGGGATGGTAATCCTCTTGGTTTTAATGAGTTTCCAGACAAACTTCTTTGTGGGTTAATAGCATATTTTTGAATTTCACACCAGTTGGATTGTTCTGTATATTCTGTCTGCTTTACAGAATCACTGGGCTTGCTGTCATATTACTTTTGCTATTCTATTTTTTTTTTTTTTGTCAATATGCAAACTAGTGAAATTGCTCAATCTGACTTTCTGGAGAGAATGTATATTCTTGAAAGAGTATGAGCTGAGCATCTCCTGCATTGCTAACATCTGTCCTGCTTGAGGCAATAAATACGCAGAACATCCTGTTGAACAGTATAAATGCTGTGCATGTGGCATTGAACAGGTGTCTTCAGCAATGCTGTGACACCTTTTCAGTTATGCTTCAGGTGGAAGCGAGTAGGTCATCACCTCAGTTTACAGAGGGGCAGTAATTTTCACTCATCTTGTTTCCTGTTGTTTGCAAATGACTGGAGTCTGGTGACTGGGACTGTATGGAATATAAATTTGTACCACTTGCCTTTGTATGAGCATTTAGCAAACTTTAGAAGCTTGTGTGACAAATGACCTTTTCAACAGATTACAATACATCAAATACAACCTCTTCTACAAGAAAACCACAGCCCACAGTGTGGCCTACAGCAGTCATACTCATTCCATATGTGTATAAAGTTGCTACTAATCAGATAACAAATATATGTTTCTAGGAATGCACACTCTGCTGGCAAGTCAGTAATAGAGATTTCAAGTGAGAAAGGAAAACATTTTTTTTCATATATCAAGAGAAATCCTGTTAGTACGATTACACTTTGTAGCCTTGTAGTAATGAAAGGGCAATACAAAAACAAAAGTAGAGCCAAAGCTAATGAAAATGTTTGTCTAGCTTGAAATTTATACATAAGGAAAAGCTGCTTTCTGATCACTTGAGTAATGTTTTTGAACTTGTATATGCATAGTCAGAATAACTCAGTTGTCCAGCCAACCCAGGATGGAACTACACCAGTGAGTCAAGTGGAAGAGAAAATGGCACTGTGGTGTTTCCTTGGTGAGTTTATGGCTGTCTCGGTGTAAAGGGATGGCATTCTCCTGTGTGTAGTCAGAATATCAGAAGAATTGCATTGTAAGTGATGTTCGTAAATGCTTTTGTTCCTCAGTGGCATCAGGTTTAGACATTGAGTTTTCCAGTAATACCTGATTAGAGGTCATTTGGATTACTTCGGATGCATAGATTCAGTCAGCAGAGTTTTAAAGAAGGCTGAAAATGCTGTATTAGTTCTCTATCAGACTGGGAGATACTTATGCTTGTGAATAAGTAATATTAAAAGATTGGGAGTTCAACAACTAAACAACTTGCCGAGGGCCAGATTTGTAGGCTGCCCTGGTCAGCATATATTTCTTTCATTAGGTACTTCAGCTTCTCCTTCATGAGATGGGAGAGTATCACTCAGTGTTAGGATAGGTGGATCGCAGGATGCTTTATGGAGAAACACTGATGCCGTACCTTAGGGGGCTGTCCACTGGTGGTTCGGGAGCACCACTATACTCAATAATCCTAGAATGTTTTGCAGCCTGGATCACAGAATAGGATTAACTGCACAGTTCTAATTCATGTTCTCTTTCCTATTCTCCTATTCTGAATCCTAAAAAACACCCCGTATTTCAGAATCTGACTACAGACTTGAAAACACTTACCTTTGTCCAAGAACAAGTGTATAAACATTACAAACACTTCCTGCAAATACCTGAAGTCATCAGTGGAAAGGAAGTGTGTTTTATTAGATGATCTTTAAGAGTAGTCAGGAGGAGAAGGTTCATTTGAAGATGGAGTTGAGAGTCAGTAAGTATGGCAGCTTGTAAATCCAGAAAAAAAATCCTTGTGATAACAGAGGAACAGAATTCCTGAGCTGTTTTCTTTTGTTATTTCTAGAGCACTTCACCTCTTCACATTCCCATTCTTTCCTCCTTTTGGTCATCCCATCCTCATAGGAACTACCTCATTGTGCTCCTATCAAAGAAGTGCTACAGATCCCAAAATACCTTTGAAATTTGAAATGAAATGACAGACTTGCCATCAAATTGGGATTGAATTCCTGGCACTATGTCTAAGAAGTTTCCAGTGAAACTTCTGGAAGTTTCCAAACCAAAATGGTTTGCAGATAATATAGATGAGATCAAGAACAGCCAGTTTTCAGTATTTAAATTGGTACTGTACTATTTGATTTCTTTCCAAATATGGATGTATTTGAGGCAGTATACTGGAGGAAACATTTAATGCTAAACCTTTCCAGGAGAACTGCTTTGCTGCAGCAGTATTCTGTTGGAGTGCACTGATTTGCCAAGGGTACTGTTTCAGGTAAGATGGCACAGTGATGTTTGGTCATGGTATAACACAGAGGAGAAGTGAGTGAAACAGATGGGGAGATGGAGATAGAAAGAGTGATTACCAGCAACAGAGAAGCAAGGAAGTGTTTGTGGAGAGCTAAATGAAACTGAATTCAACCTGTAGAGGTTTTTTGGGGTATGGCTGTGGATGATTAACATGCAGAGAAGTGATGCACTGTGAGAAGCATTGTGCCACATGATGCAGTGCTTCATCCTCAACCTGGTGTCCGAAAAGTCACTCTGAAAAGCTCTTGAAAATTCAAGTGTAGCATAATTTGAATTTATTTTTTTAGTGGAGCTCCTTTAAAATTCCTGTTGTCATTTTAAAACACAATTGTTCACTGCTGTGGCCTTGAGGTAGTCACAAACACCTTGGAGCTAGCCTTGTCTTTAAGATTGAGGCCTTCAGAGCCTGTCTAGGACAGAGTACACTTGAATTTACTGCTTTTTGCAGAGAACACTTTGATGCATCTTTAACTGAGGGAATGCAATCCAAGGCTGAGCCACAGACCAACAGCCGATCCTTAAAAGAAGAGTGGAAATAGTAAGGAAGAGGAAATATGTAATGAAAAAAACCCAGACCCAACTGAACCAAAAGGAAGACATTTATGAATCTGTTCTGTATACAGACTGATGAAACATGTATATCAACACCGAGCATGAGGTGCAGTGCTGTTACTTAAGGACCACATTGAGATGTGTCGTTCTGAATAGTCATTCTGAACTTTTATCTACCTTTTTTGCAATAAAGTCATTTGGTTTCAAACCATTACAATCCAACATAATCCAGTTTTGAATTTGCTGAGCTAACTTGAATATTTTCATTAATCTATTTTTATGATGCTCAGAACTTGCCAACTTGAGAGTCTGCTGGCTTTTTACAGTGATACAGAATCAGACAATAGATAAAAAAATCAGCATTCTTTTTTTTCCACTTTTCTGAAGCATTTCAGTGTTTTCAGCATTAGCTTTATTTTAAAACTAAAGAAGGAAATAAGAACTTGGAGCCAAACATGAATCAGCCTATAAAACTGCAAACCCCAACTTATTTTAGTATGTATCTTTTATATAAAATTAGCAGTTCTCATTTTCAAAGTTATGTGGAATTAGTATGTGTCTAATTCTTTCACAAAAAGTTGCAGGGATAGGGAGAGTGTGAATATTAGGAATACTGCAGGTTATTCTTGCTAATGGAAATCATACCCGTAATGTGTTGTTCTATCAAGAGGTTGGAAACGAGTGCAAAAATAGTGTTCTGCCATTATACATGTACAAAATAGATTAATATCTCCTTATTGCCTCGGAGCCTAAGAAAATTAAATTATTATTTTGCATTGTGGAAATAAAGTTATAAAAAAATCTAGTTACATGGAATCACTGTTTCCTTGTCATATACATCTAATTTGTGCACTTCCATTAAAATACACTTTGCAGGCTTTCTGGGTTTGTTTTTTGTTTTTTTTTTTCTTAAAGAATACTGACATCTTTACTGCATATAAATGCATTTGGAATATGTTGAGAAGAAAGCCTCTGGGCTAGAAAATTGTCATTTAGTTTGTCCCACAAAATCCCTTTCAAGTTTAATTGACTTAAACTGTGTAAAAATTACCATTTCAGTTTTGCTGATTAATTGTCATAGAAGTCCAAGATTTTTTGTCTGAACACTAATTGATCATGAGCATTCTAATTTAAGGTCAGGCTTTGCTGTCTTTAAACACCAAGCAGGTAACACTCTTGGACACTGTGGAGAGCACAGTCCAGGTGCTGAATTAATGCACCCGTGGGAAGGAGAGAGCTCGGTGGTCTTCTTCGCATCCTAAATCTAGTACAGGTATTCAGCTGTCTACTCTCCACTTCTGAAAGTGGCGTATCAAATCATGTGACTTGGCATCCCACCAGCTAGATAATGCTCTACAGAAACTGGAAAAAAAATTCCAGAGAATAGACCATAGAATGCATTCATGTGCTAGCAGAAAAATGGGTGACGTGACGAAAAGGATTTTAACAATAGTTTTTTTGCTTGTAATAAAAATTCCCACTTAAACTTACATATTTTTAAAATAGATGTATTTAGATGCAGATGTGTGAGTGACACCAAAATCTGATTTGTTTATGATTCCATTACTCTAGGGGCTGCATGGAACCTGGAAATCAGTTTGGGAAGGGGCAGGAAGTCTGTGACCAGGAAAGAGGAGGAAGTTCCCTCTGGAACATGCGTCATGGGGAGTAGCACAGCGTGGGATTGATTTTCCTTGGTTGTTTTTGTTAGAATTTTGGAGGTGTTTTTATCCTTGAGATTCTGATGCAGATCTGAACCTTAAAATTGCTTAACTTTATTGGATTTGGTTTTTGCATTTGAATAGATAGGTATGTCAACAGTTGGCAAGTGTCCTTTAAGACAAACACAAAACCAAAATGTGACTGCAGAGATGAACCTTGGAAATAAAAACAAAACAAAATGAAACTAAATCCCTTCCTCCTGCTGGCCGTTGAGAAGTGTATTGATTCTCCCTTTGAATGAGTTGAAAACCCAAATGGAAGTAGGTGAAGAAAGGCTGGTAAGGTAACTCACTCAGTTGTGCTGCTGTTTGTAAAACTGTACTGCAAATTGAATCCCTGAAATTAATTCTAAATTGAAACAAAACCAGTGTCTCATGGGTTTCTAAAACGCATGAGTGCTTAAGGTTTCAATGAACCCTGGAAAAAAAAATTGCACTGACACAGAAGGAAATAGTTCGTGGCTTAAATATGGTTGTGTGTTGTTAGCACGAGGAAGAGTAGGATGAGGCAAAGAAAATCTATCTAAACTATGCCCTGTTCTGAAGTTTTACACTTATTTTTCATGTTTGCTGGACTCGTGCTTTCCAAAATGAGTCATCTCAATTTAAACAGGCATCTTAAGACTTTTGCTTTACAGATACAGATATAAGTGAGGCTCTTCTTTATGTATCTATGCTTGTGCCTTTAGTACTAGTACAAATAGGTGCTAATACAGAGATCAGGAAGATTTTGGTAAGGTCCTAGAACTTACTGTTTTCAGAGGTAGGAAAGAGAAGTGACTTGCATGGAATTTATTAAGGTTGATGCATTTGCGTTTGTTGTTAATGAAATCAGTGAGATGGAGAGACAATTCAGTATTTCAAGAATTCCCACCAATTTAAAAAGCAGTAAATTGCTAAGCATTTTGGTTATTTTTCTTTAATCATGTTTGTACATGTTTGTCTGAAGTTCTGTTTGATTAGAATATTTCTGTTATTATAGTGTCATTCATATTCTCAAACTTAAAATACTATAATTTTTACCCCAAGTAATTCACAGTCTCAAAGAGCTTTATGTATAAAATTTGCATATAAGGTGTTACAGATGATGAGCTTATCTCATGTTCCTGTAGCTGTTTTAAAGTATTTTTCTCTTGTGTCCAAATATAAGCCAAAAATACAGGAAGGAGAATCTGAATTGTAAGTAAAGTACTTATAACTAAAATATACAGGTGTACAATAGCTGTGATAAGAAAGTTACGTGATTGTGATTACTGTGCATTATGAAAGAAAAATAGGAGGGAGACAAGAATGGAAATTGTGGAAATGTCAATGTGGAACACATTCGGAGGAGATATTGTGTACATTAGTAACAGATAAGATAAAATTGCCAAAATAGTTTTGGTTAAATCTTCAAGAGTGGCATGGAATGTATGGAATTGAACAAGGCAGGAAATGAATGACAGAAGAGCAAAACCCTCTTTGCTCTGCAGGAATTAGCCTACCACTTTGTTTTCTCACTAATAATTGATGTGTAAATAGCTATGTAAATCACAGAGATAAAGGATGCTGCCTGCAACATCTGCAGTGATACTAAAAAAAATAAAATGAAGTTATGAGGAAAATCTAAAAAGGAAGACAGCGATGAAGGCAACCACAAGTGAAACTCAAGAGTTTCTTGTCTAAGATGATGGTGATTATTATTGAAAGGATTTTGATGTCTTCAGTAGGTATTTTACATAAGATGTACAAGTTGGAGGGGAGAAAATTGAAAACATCACTTAGAACGGCTAGGTTTAATTTGGAAGAGCAGTTTATATCGTTATGTAGCTACAAAGTTTAAAAAATATTTAGATGTTCTTGCTATGTAAGAGCTCTCCTGTAGTAAGAGTAGACATTTCTGGGGAAGCTGTATGTTGAAATTTTTCTGCAATGCAGTTACGCCTACTTTGAGCTGGGGCAGTGAGGGTGCTTGGGCCAGATGACCTCCTGAGGCATGTTTCAAGCTGAATTGTTCTGCAGTTATGGAGAGATTTCGGTTATAGAGGAGTAACTAGACTGACTCTTCAAGTAGAATCCCCAAAACGATGCTGGATAGAGTCATGGATAATTTAGTTTTTAATTTGCTTTGTTTTGTTTAAATAAGAAAAAAGAGCAAGAGTGTCCAGGTTTCAGAAAGAGTCAAGGATGAGACCACCCTTTTAGAGGAAAGCAGCAGAGATGTTAATTCCACGAATCAGGTGGCTCTTTCCTAGACAGACTTGCACTCATCTTTTGTGAAAGGTTCCTGATTTGTTTTGGGTCTTTCTAAAACCCACACTATTTAAGTCAGTTTGTCACATTTTCCATTCTGGGTATTATGTTAAGCTGTGAAAGTGAATTTTAATTAGAAATGCTACTTAATGGGAGATGTACAAAAGCGCTGTAGCATTGCAGATGAGTTCTTCAGTGAAACTGATTCTCATTTAAATAATTCAGTCTTTACTAGATAATGGAAAATAACAAGTTGCTCATAACCTGGCAGACTTAGGACCTATGTCAAGCATTAACCAGTATTGTACTTATCATAACATGGCATTATATTAATTATGCAAAACATTCACAATAAGGAGCTGTTTGACAGGAATGAAAGCACTGAAATGAGGTTAAAAAAATACAGAATAAAGGACTGGAGGCTATAGTATATTTATGCCTGGAGTATAAATTTTGTAGTATTGCATATTTAATATTATATTAAAATAGCATTTAAACATTTATCTGAGGTTGCAGTTACTCTGGGCTGAACTTGCACTGCAGGAAACAAACAGTTTGGGACACGGATTTTGACCTCTTGTCATTCTTTATGATTATTTGATTATGATTATAAACATAGTTTATTTTAAGAGCAATGCTAATGTTCTAACCCTTTTCAGACCAATAATCATGGTAGCATTTCAAGGGTTATATTTTTCCCTATTTCATCTCTGAATCTCTAATCTGATACCAAATTTTACATTGTAGGATTTGGTGAGTGGGACATGAATATTATATGTTTAAATTAATTAACGGGACATCTCTGAAAAGCTTCAGAATTTCAAATGTTGACTTTAATTTTCTGCAGATTTCTTTATAAAATCAGCAGAGTTCTGCAGTGACAAAATACGTTACTGGGATAGGTACCTTTTAAGATTAATTTCCCCAGGTAGTTCTGAAATTAGTGGTGGGGTGTTTTTAATTTGTTGTTTGTGTCAGAGTCAGTTATATATTTATAAATTCCTTGCAGCAGGATCCATTTTTACCGTGCTTAAAAATAGAAGAATTTTGCCACAAATGGAAAGTGTTTTCTCAGACCATAGCTAATGCAGTTCTTGAGTTTAGTCTACCAGTTTTTGTATTTCCTCATATCAGTGTTTTAACTTGTTAAGTAATACGCCATGTAATTCTGCAGTTCCTTCTTTAGATACTAATTTTAATACAGTGCCAATGCTCTCTAGAAAAAGCTGTGGGAGCACTGTGGAAGATGTGGATTCTGTATAGTTTTGCCCCTCCTGTTCACAAGTAACAAACAGCAATTTTTAACACACTTATCAGCTAAAATGGCCTGTTGCCTCTACTTTGGTGTGACAAGCTCTGTGCACAGTTACACCTACAAATGTGACGTCGAAATGACCATAAGCCTGTAGTCCATTGCTGGCTCAATGCTGCTTTGCCAATGCATCCACAGCCAGCAGCTCGGTGTGCTGAGCCATCATCAGAGTGTATAGTCCCTGGTTCTCCGAGATGTGCTGTCTTGTGCCAACTGAGACTGCACCTGTATGTTTCCCAACACCCTCTAGAAATCCAGTCAGGTGCAAGGGGTGGTGGTGTTGATGTGGTTTCACTTCAGGGCACAATCAAACCACTTACTCTCCTCCTGTCTGCTGCAGAGACTAGCAAGAGAATGGTGAATTAGGGTGGAGAAGCTGGGCAGGTTTCTAGGGCAGGTGGAGGAGTGTATGTCTGCGTTTCTGTGGCACTTGCTGCTCTGGACACAAGTGGTTGTTTTGTAAACCTTTTAGGAGTTGAAGGTTTATAAAACCAGAATGTACAAGCCAGCTATTAGAATTGAGTTCACATTTGATTTTCATACAGTGTAGGGTACAGAAAGGTAGTTGTAGAATGTTGTATTGCTATATTTAATAAATTGAAAGAGTTTATAGGATACATAAAATACAAGATAGTAATTACAATCAGGCTAAGCCTGGAAGCAGAACTTTGCTCATGCACCTTTTCAGCAGTAGTATTCTGCCAGTGGAAGGTACTACTATCACATGAAGCTGCATCCTAACCAAAAGTGATAGAAGTATGTTATGTTTGTTACAGAACATAGCAGGAGTAATAATGCTGTTGCCTATCTCACTTATTTAAACTTAGAAATATGCTTTGTTTAAAGTAAAAAAAAATCACGCACCAAAGTGTTCTACCATTTGCTTCTAATATGTGTGCTCTTCCCTTTGGGGACTTGTCTGTTTTATTGATTAAATTCTTAAATTAGACTTCAGAAAAGTTTTGGAAATTCAGAATTAACCCTTTTTTAGTCTTTGCAGTAAAGTGGGAACCTTTGTATTGAGGTTTTTTTTGGTCAATGCTCTCAAAGAAAGACAGACCTTTTAGGTGTCACAACATAAACAGAAGCAGGTGGTTATGAATTAGGAGTGGAATTGCATTTGTAAAATAATAAAATTTTGAAGAAAGCCTACTGGAATTCTGACATGCTGTTTTCAATATGATCTCTATTTGTATATTGTTAAAAGCTTTACAACAAAAAAGAAGTTCTTGATTTTTTTAAACTGAAACAAACTGATGCATTCAGAAGTAAATTATTAGGAAAAGATCATACCATACATTGAGAGTAAGTTCAGGAATAAAACCTAGGCACTCTCTGCTGGGAAGCAGGATGCCTTAATTATGGTTCTTGTGAACAGAGGGAAGCAGGATATTCGTAATGTGTTGTAACATTTGACGCAGTATGAACTATTCTTACCCTGACAAGTACTCTGAAGTAATAAATAAGTGTGTCTGAGACACAGCCAATACCTCAAAGTGAGATGTCCACACATTCTTTTGCTGTCTTTGATTTTGTGCTGGTCTGGACTGTATTACTGCCATTTACTCCTTTATGTTTTACTTTTTGGCAGTACAGATATGGCACATGCAGCCGACTGGTGGGTGAGCGGATGACTTTGTTTTGACAAGTATGATGTTTATAGCACAGTTTAAAACAGTATGAGTGAAACTTCAGTATGGTTGCATTTTATAAAATAAGTTTTTATAGGAGAACAGGATCTGGAGAAGTGAGGGAAGAGGTGGATGGAGGATGGAGCTAGGCTGGTCTTAAACTGGCTTAGGACGTGTCACCTTCACCGTTTGAAGACCTGCCTTCATCACTCACTGTGACAAACATGCAGGAGATGTTTTAGAGCCTCTTGAGGTGTAGGAGTTCTGGTGCCTTCTGACAAAAATGAACAACTGGGAATAATTTTTAGACTTGATTTAACCAAATACATAATCCTGCCTTTCAGGTCTTTGGATCCCATATTCATTATTATTTGAATAATTTATATACTCACATCAGTATATTCAGACTGTAGAAAATACTTCTTATGGAGAAAGATTCTCTATGTAGAGGGTATCATTTTGCATTATGCTTAGTCTTACATTTTTTATTTGGTTATTTTTGTGTTTCCTGAGGCCCTGGGACAGATTTGATGCGTACCATGTTCCAGATACCTTCAGTTACCAGCTCTATCAGTTTTCTGTGTTTCTGCTGGTAATTTTTTAACCTCATCATGTAATAGCTTGCTGGTTATCAGCAGAAAGCTTGTGCATGCCATTTATTGTTTCTTGATATTTTTTTTTAATGAGCCAAGCATTATTTAATTTCTTGTGCTCCATCAATCCAGCTGGTCCAGTTTATTAAAACACGTCCATGCTACCCATGGCCTTGGAAAAGTCATAAAAGTTTCAGATGCCCTCTGCAGTTTTCCCGTGTCACTGTAAAGGACTGTCCCCTAAATGACAGGAAGCAGAAAGAAATATGCTACATGGATATATTTGATTTTTTTCCTTCTTGGCATTATGTTCAGATTGGATGACTTCATTTGTATTTGGAAAAGTCAAGTTTTGTAGCTCAAATAACCTAGGATAACAAATATTCTGCATTTAGAATATTGATTTTAATAGTTGACATTTATAGGCACTTCCAGACCACATTTTCTCCCTTTTGCAGAAATCTGAGAATTAAGTCTTCCGCAGTGCAAACATTATTATGAACATGGTATAAAATCCAAATGTACTTGTGGAATTGGTGTAGTAGCTGTCTTTTGAGGAATATTGTTTTACTTTGTCCTTAAAATTTACTTTTTAACTGGTCTTTAGAGCAAGCAAGTTGTTGTTTCAGAAACTATGGATATTTGGAAACAGGATATGTGGTTAAGAGGAACTATGAAAAATGTGGGCCACAATTAGATTCTAGTGAATTTAGCAGGGTTTTTTTTTTTTGTCCAGGCTGTTTGTTTTTAATACACTGTCATTGTCAAGAAACCATAAAACACAGAGGGAAGTCAGAGCAGAATTTGTGTGCACAATGGAGATACCCATATATAACTTCCCTCCAAAAATATAGGAGTAATCAATTAAGCAGAATAATTGCATGCAGCAATGGCTCAAAAGAAAACAGTTGTTTCTGGTTTACCCCTTCACTGTGGTCTGTTCTTTTCGTCTGCAATTAAAGAATGTGTTAAAATCGAGTGAAGTGCATTACTGAAGGACTCATGTGGAGACTTTCTTTCCTTAATCAAATACTACAGCTTAACAACAAAGGCTGCATAAAAGATTTTATCATGATGCTGTTTCAAATTGAATGCTTTAGTTCTTCCTGGTATACAAACACCAGACTTTCTACACCTTGTGGGGTTTTAGTGGTTGGGGTTTCCTGGTGTTGTTTTGGGGGTGGGGGGTTTGTTGTTTTTTGTTTTGTTTTTTTTTTTTTTATTAGTGGCACTGTAAAAGGGTAAGGAACATTTTCACTTAGAACTGTATCTTTCTTACCAACTCCCATGTTCCCATAGCAATTTTAGAACCACACGCTGTTTTACTAAAGAGTGACTTGAGGATATTGCCTGATATCTCTCTGCCTCCCATGGTAAACCTTCTGTTTGTTTTGCGAATTTAGTAGTCAGAGGTGCGTGATAAAACTTGCCATCTTTTACTTGATGACACTTCACAGCCAGTAAGACTCCAAGTGCTACACAACTTTCCTTTTTACTTCATTAAGCAACACAGAGGAACAGATCGCAACAATTGTTTCCTGTCCTAATGCCTCATATTGACTGAAATGTTTAAGTCTAAAAATAGTTAAGTACTATAAAATAAAAGGTTTAAATGGGGGGAAGAGACCTCTTCACAGCTCAAAAATGGGTCTAAAAAGAGGGAAAAGTGCATAAAAACCCAAGTCAAGAAAATAGAGCTTTTTCAAATTAGTGAAGCATGACGGGGGTGGGAAAAAGTTTGAGCTATGTTTTTTGCTTATTATAGTAAATTGTATTAGAAATTAAGTTTAGACTTTTTTTTTTTCTTCTTCTACCCCCAGCAAAACAACAGGAATAAACTGGCTTTCTCTAGCGGAAACAGTTAAATTGTAGTGACCTAAAATAAGCAGTGTGCTGTTTTGCACAGAACATTACTGTCTCAAAAGTCCTTTACTAACTGGCTGACCAACTTGCATCTTTGATGCTTTGAGGGTATGGGAGCAGTAGTCTTATACTCCTCCTTACATACCAAAATGACTTGCAGTATAAATTGTTTTCTGGTGGTTATGGAGTTTGTGATATCCCCTGTTTTCAAGAGTGGTAAATACAAAAAAAGTCAAACACATTTTCTCCTTTTTCCCTGTCTTCTCTCTGACAAGAACAGAAACAAACCCCACCATTCATCTTTAATAGTGTTTTGGCACATGGTAGCTTATTAGCTAAAAGGCAAGTAGATTCAGTGTTTGTATTACCCTAGCTTGAGGTTGGGTTTTTTCCTGCAAGCAGCAGATATACAAAGTTCAAGAAAAGGAGGTGGAGGGTGGAAAGGAAAAGGGAAAGTGTGTTCTGTGTACTAACCATTGTATCCATGGAAAACACGCAGCCTTGGAAGAAGCCTACAAGTCAGTACAAATAAAACTTCATCTCCATGGTGCATGGTTGAAAATCTTTGGTAAATATATGAGTTTAAAAAGTGTGGGGGTTTTCTGTTGTGGGTGGGTGTAGACCACAGTTGTGGCTAAATACTGTGGTGGCGATGTTGGTAACTGAGTTTGAGTTTTACTGAGAACCTATTATTTTGCTTGTGAGTTCAGATTTCACTGGAAATTCAGCAATTATTGGAATGATGTTTTTGCAGAAAAAAATTGACACTTGAATAGGCATACAGTGTGACACCAACAGACTGTGGGTAGCACGTAGAGGGGTGGAAAAAGATAACTGGCTAATGTTCATACTGGTTTTACATTGCATTGAGGATAGATAATTTGTAAAAGCTAAGCGTAAATAATACTTGTATCTTATCCTGTGGAGAGGATATGTTTTGGAGCCTTGTGTTTATACTTTTTCATGGGTCCTTCACTCACTGGAAACAAACAAAAAACTCCATTACTTCTCAATTTACATGTTGATGCAACCTATAGCCAGCCACTTTCAGTGTAAAATGGGGAACATACAGATCACTTCTATTAAATTGCCTAAAAATACTCCAGAACACACAGCTGCGGAGTAGACACATTGAAATAATCTTGCACTTGAAAATTAGACCTTGAAAATTATGATTGTTTCTGTCCTTCAGGCAAAGCATGGTGAAGACAACATAGACTCTTGCAGAAAAAAATTCTGAATTATTTCCCTGTTTTTTTACTATTTATTTTTGGTTTTGTTATTTTAACCTGCTTATTCATTTGTGTGATGATTTCTTAAGAGGTATCTTAAGTTGTCAGGTTCAGTTACAGCTTTTTTATAAAATAATGTTAACTTTGAGAATGTGACATTTTCTTCTCTGATTTCTTCCTTTTTTTCTGATTTCATAAATCTTACCCTGAATATCTGGCCATCTCAACTTATTTTTCTGACAAAAATCTGAAATATTAATAACACTAAGTTGAAAATACTGAAGTGCTTGAATTGAAATGCTGAAATTGGGCTTTGTGTAGCAAGCTGAGGCACAATTTGGTCAGTAATTGAAATTAAGGTAAGAGAAAACCAATGGGCATTCCCCTCTGCTATATTTTAGCATTCTCCCTGTATAATTTTCTATGAGGATCCACAGAGGTCAATTCGGTGAGCAGTTGGTTAATGTACTTTGTTAAGTAGACATAAATTCAGTCTCTGCATTAGCACTAATGAAACTGCAGAAGCTGATGGTATTCTCTTGTTGCAAAAAGAAAAAATGGGAAATTTTTGGTTGTGAAGTCGAAGGAAATGTTGAGTAGGTACAAAAAATCATTACTGTTGCCATGGTGAAGACATTACTGATGTTGACTTGTCCTTTAGGACAAATTACATAAACCATGATGCATACATCTATGCCATGCAAGTGGACCGTCCCAGCAGTAATTCAGAGTTCTCATGCATGACCTTGGTGCTACTGTGGATACGGTGGAAATGGACAATGGCAGTGCAGAGCAAAAGGGAGCAAGAGCAAGCTTTTTGAATAGAAGATCACCCAGGAGGGTTCTCAAGTTAAAATACTGGATGACATTTGTACACTGTGTGACTTAGTACAATAACTTACTTTTTTTGTAAGCTGCCAAACATATTTCATAAGGAAAATTGAACAGACAAACCCCAAAAAAGAAACAATAGACACACACACCCCTGGCCCCAAAAAATCAGGAAGCCAAAAAAAACAAAAACCCAGGACCAAACTCATGACGAACCTTCTGGATTATTTTTATTTCCTTGTTTCAGGAGGTTAAAAAAAAAATCAGTTACTCCCACTTCTGCACCAGGAAAGGTACCTATTTAAGCACGTATGTTGGGGAGCCAATAATAAGGGTTGGCAGTGCTCCTTTAAATGACGTGCAGTACAGTCTGCTAATTGACTTGAGATACCAGACTGAAAATGTTAAGCTTTTTAAATGTGACTTTTATTATCCCATTATTTTGTTTCTTAATTAAACTCTAAATCAGGGGTTGTTTTAATTACCACTAAAGGTTTACAAAAAAAAGTATAAGCTGATACCTTATTAACATTGTGGTGGTAGTCTGCAGGTCTGGTAGCACCAAAGCCAAGTCATCCCCATTCATTATTGAACACCAACTTTTTAGTCATGAGACATTATAAACATTTTACCACTTTCCTTCACCATAACCTTCAATGTATCCATTGTACATATTTTAGAGGCGTCTTGGTTTTAATTAATTCAGTCTTTAGAAGGCAGGAATTGTAAGGCAAGTATAGAATTGGTTCCGCAAAGTTGCCAGTTTTTACTGGGAGTACTAACACTTGCTTTCGGATTAACTCACAAAATAAAATCATCAGGAAGCAAAGCTTTAAAATGAAGGCAAAACATTTGTCTTCATGTTTGGCTATGACTGTCTTAGTCTCTTATGAATTAGTTATGCTGGCCTCTAGGCATGTGTCGTGGTTTCACCCCAGCCAGAGCTGAACACCACACAGACGCTCTCTCTGACATGCTGGAGGTGAAAAGGTAGAAAGGAAAACTAACAAAGAAAAATAAACCTCCCAGGTTGGGATAAGGATAGTTTACTGGGACGGTAGAGAGATAATGATGATAGGACTTTATAATAAAACATAGAAAGGTGATAATAAAGGATACGATCTCTCACCAAACCGTGCACCCCAGGCCTTAGAGCTCAGAGCTGTCCCAGAACCGGATCTCCCCCAAAGCCACACGTCCTGAAGCCGAGCCCCTCCCATCCCCACTGACCACCCTTTATACTGAGTGTGACATAACTGGCATGGAATACTCTCTTTGGCTGGTTTGGATCACCTGTCCTGGCAGTGCCCACTCCCAGCTTCCTGGGTTCCCCCTGACTTCTTGTTATGAAGAACTGAGAAGTCCTTGACTGCCTGGCAACAACTAGAAACATTGGGGTGTTATCAGTGCTGCTCTCATCCAAAACACTCCCAAACATGGCATTCCACCGGCTGCTGGAAAGAAAACTAACACTACCCTAGCCAAAACCAGGACAGCATTTCATGTTTTTACAAGACATAAATAAGTTTTCTTTCGTAATTTGCTAGTATACTGACGCATGGAAGTACTTTAAAAAAAGCTCAACAAAACAAACCCTTGTAGAATAGCTGAATATTGAGGACTGAAGTAACATCTGCATCTGTGGTCTTTTACTTCTGTTTGGGTCTTCCACCGGGGTTTGGAAGTATATCCAAAAAACTTCATTATGCCAGAGCATCCTGGAACATTTTGTTATAATTTGAGCTTTGTACATTTAGTAAGTGTACCTTGCCACACTTGCGGTGTACACCTCAATGTGAGCAGACGTGCTGCCTGAGACCAGTGCAACACTTGGATCAAGTGCTTACTGTGCTGCAGGCTGCAGTATTTTTAACATCAATTTTTCAATTTGCCTTTTTGTCCCAGGTTTCATGGGAGAATCTTAGGTTTCATTTCTTCTGAAGAGGAGTGAGCTCTTTCTGACTGAGACCTAAGTGCCTCTCCTTGTTGTCCAAAAGGACAGCCTTCACCGTGGTTACCAGATAGAAATATGAAAAGTTGTGTACTTATTTGCAGTGTTTCTTTTGAATGCTGACATCCATGTTGCTGTTACAGGTTTACTTGTAAGAAGTAATTCTTTGCTGAAAAATAGTGAATCTTGTATTAATAGAGAATGCTGGGTAAAAATACAGTAAAATTAATGTCAGGATTTATTCCAGGTTTTAAAAAGTGAAGCTTTCAAATCCAGTTTTTTAAAGATTGAAGCCTTTTCAGATCGTTGTTTGCATGTTATCTCTGATTTTTTTCAAGAAAGAAGAAGGTTTATAGAATGTATTTATAACGTATGTTAATGAATATTTGATGCTTTGAGTTCTGTGATCTGTGGAAGTTGGATAAAATACTTAAGCAGCTAGACAGCTATTAAAATGTTCTCTTTTACAGGTCCAGCATGGGTTGATATTCTGTTTAATTTTAATTTACAATTTGAAGTTACTGTTGTATAAAGTATGGCTAATCTACACATGCAAATCTGTTCCATTGGGATAATGGAGTCTTTTTAAAGAGACACATTTATTGTAATCTCTCAAGATGGTATTGAAAAAATAGCCCCAAGCTCCCCTAAATAAAAAATAAAAAATAAATGACTCAGCATTCTTTAAGTTTAAGAAAAGCTTAAAAAATGTAAAAGTTTGCCTCAAAGTAAGGATACATGGCACATGCAACCTTCATAATCCAACAAGTGTCTATGCTCTGCTTTCTTCTGCTGTGGTGGGTTGACCCAGGCTGCACGCCAGATACCCACCAAAGCTGCTCTATCTCACACTTCAGCTGGACAGGGGAGAGAAAATGTAGTGAAAGTACGTACAACCCGTTCGCGTCAGTGCAGCTAATTATCCGCAGACACAAGGGGCAGTTTTAGTCTAGAGAACTGGTATCCACATTTGTGGCTTTGTGCAGCAGAGAACTCAGCTGTTTCATTACTGCCTGTTTCAGCCAGGCATTTATTCTCCTTGTCTGAGCCATTACTGTCACTACCCCACAGGTGGCAAGGCGGTAGAAAATGAACTTTATCATCTACAGCCACTAAATATAGGAAGGTGAGAATGGTGCATTTTAAATGCTCCTGTTTAAAATACGTTCAGTGCAATTAGAAGTTGGTTTCCAATCAAAGTGTAAGGCTTCATTGCACAGAGAATAAAACTGACTCCGGAAAGAGAGCAATATATGAAGCAAAGTGACTTTGAGGCAGGTTTATCAACACACCTAAGCTTCTTATCTCAGTGTCCGCCTTCCACAAATGCATACAGTTGTGGCCCACTTCTTCCAATTACTTTAACAATTTTCTAAATGCATTGTCTGCTATGCAAAAAAATAAATAAATAAAAAAATCTCTCACTGTGTGCCCAGTTGAAATGCAGTTATAGGTTCATCAGTTTTTCCCTATTGTGGCATCTTCTGCAGTATTTCAGCTTAATTAGCTTCAGAACTCTGTTTAAAAGAACACGGCTATATTTCATGTCCGTTGAAGCTTTCCATTGCTTTGAAGTTTTCACAGTATCTAAAGAGTGGTAAAGGAAGAGCTTCATGAAGTTTTGCAACAAAAATAAAATATTAAAGATATATTAAAAGCTCAGCAATGACAGGAGAAAGGGTGTTTTTGCCGGTTGTTTCAGTTTCATGTGACCTTTTTAGGATTATAACTTTGATTTCCACTCTTATAAACATGAATAATAAAATACTTTTCCGAAACATACCAAGAACATCCAGAATTCAATACAACATGGATTTAAATTTTAGTTTTAGAACGTTATTATACATCTTATTCCAGCCCACCTTCCTATTTAATGAGGTATTTGTTGGAATTTAATTCCATGCTGTATTTTTTTCAGGAAGTTTATCTGCACCTTAAACATACTATTGCTTTAGGATTTTTTTTTTTTTAATTTGGCCTGATTTTACTGGGTTGGGGGCTTTGGGGGTGGTTTTGTTTTGGGGGTTTTTTGGTTGGTTTGGTTGGGTGTTCCTTTGGGGATTTTTTCTTGTCTAAGGAACAGCTTGTTGCTCCTAGTCAAATTTCATGGCTTCCAAATTAAATTTCATAGTGTAAGCAAGAGGGATTATTATGGTTTTTATGTTTTCAAGAGGAAGAATACTAAGAGGGAAGCCTTCCTTAATAGTATCCAGAAATTAAGGGATATTGAATTTTTCTGTTTTATCCTGTTTGTTTTGTGCAGTATACCTTTGTGGTAAGATATATGTTATCAGACAGCTATCATTGTGACCAAGGATTGAGGTTTAGCATTAATAGTCTGGATGCTCATCACAATGTGCTATTGATATCCATTCTCTCCTCTCTCAAAAGTGTCCCACAAGTCTTTACATGAGTAGGATAGTCCTAGTCAGATGTTTTAGGATGCATTATGCTGTCCAGTCAACTGCCACATCCCAATGGAGCTGCTTACTGATGCTTCACATGGTTCGGGTGATGCCCCTGGACATCTCTTTGGCTAGCTGTTTTCTGTGCCTTGAGCCAATGCAGCAGCTCTGCTTCTTTTTATATTCCTTCTTATTGCGAAGGAGTATTACAAAGGGAGAAGAGCATTAATATGTTTAACTTCATGAGAAATATTGAACCGTGATCTTCATAGTAATTGAAACGAGATCTATCACAGATAGTCATATTACTCTTGCAGAAAAAGGATATTATGAATTTTTTCAGGTGACGTGGTGTGCTGAAGTTACTGAAAGATTCCTTTGGGCAGAATCACAGGAGATCATGGCACTTTACTTGAAGGTTGCAGTGGAGATGTATGCCCTAGAGAGTTTCTCACTACTTCTTGCTGGTGTGCTTCAAATCTGGGATTTGGACAGAACAAATTACATCTAGGAAAGAGAACAAAATAGGAAATTTGTTTGAAGGCTGCCAACTTCAGATGTGAATACGTATTTTGTGGATATGTATTTTGTAGAGACCGAACGTGAGATTAAGCTTTGTGTAGCCACCACTACTTGGCGTTTATGACAGTTTGGACACTGTTAATAGATACTGCAATTAGATAAAGCTGTCCTGATGTTGTGTTGCACAGTCTCATATCAATGAGAAATTGAGACGTGGAAAAAACCACCCACCCAAGTGTGGAGATCTCATCTGATAGTCTGTAGATCCATGCTGTGATTTAAATCATTGTAAATGCCTTGTTGGATTTCCACAGGGTGCAGCACCCAGGTAGCCTGTGTTTTTAACCTTGTGGTTGTTCTTGTCTTAATGCTTATTGCAAAAACCTATTCTCTTGAATTAGTATCTCTGTGTTTTCTACCCACAAATGCCTGATATTCGCTTGGAATTTTAAGGAAAGAGCCACAGTAAGAATTATTAGATTTTCAAAGCCACATTTGATTTAGAAGTCTTCTATATTATTTTAGCTCTTTTCCTCAATCTTCATGGTTTTTTTTTCAAAGACTGTACCATTGGAGTTGGACTCAGTGATCCTTATGGGTCCTTTCCAACTCAGTATATTCTATGATTCTGAAATAAAAGCTCTTGATCTGTTTCAAAACTAATAAGTAAATTGTATTGTAGGGGATAAAATGATACAGTCTTTTTGTAGCTCTTACACCACAATGTCTTCTCCAGTTCAGCAACAGGAGAAATTAGAGTGAAACAGAAAATCAGTGGTGTTTTGGGTTTTTTTAAAGATAATTTTGGAGTGGTGATTTTTAGGAAACAAGATTCATTTGTTCATTTGTTATGGAATCCTTCAGACGGTTTATTAGTGAATCGAATAAATTCAGTAATTGCACAATTCTTGTTAAATGAATGATTTTTGTAGAACCAGTGAAAATATTGGTGCCTACTGAAATTATTGTCTACTCTTAAAGAGGACTTTGGGTAAGCAGAGAATGCTGCAGGGATAAATCACACAGGGAAAGGTCATTGCCAAAGACACCTAGTATGCCGGTTATAGGTGAAGGGTTTTGTGCCCACAGAGTTGAAACGGAATTCAGCACGTATGCTGCTCAGTCTAATTATAACATTACAGATGGCCATTACATAAGGAATGCCTCCAAATCAATATCGTCCACGCAGAGAGACTTCTAAGTATACCTGATGCTAAAAGAGCAGCAGCTCACTGTTTCTCTCCAGGAATGTAGCTCTTGAAGCAGCATGGTGCACCTCCCCATCCAAGTTACCTTCTCTTTCATACCCACCTGGTATTTACAGTCAGTTTTCTTTCCCTGATTGCCATGCTACCCTCTTCAATATTTTTTTTTCTGTATGCATTGGGTCAGACTGGACCACATATTCATGGACAGTTACATGTTATTAAAAATAAATTACATATGCCCTGCTTAGGATTTTTTCTTTTGGTACAAGTAAGAGTGCAGTGATGCAGAGAGTGAATTTAGCTGGAAGGGAATAAGCCTAGCTAGCAAAGGAATAACATACAGAAGCCATAATTGCCTAAGTCAAATCTGGCTTCAAGTGCCTACAGAAACTTGCACTGAGTTTTCAGTAACAGCAGTAATTAGGATCAGTGTGTTAGCACAGTATCTGCAAGCACAAGCTCTAGTGAACTGGAAGGAAAAGTACTTGCCAACTGTTCTTATGATCAATATAACAGTGGTTGAAATTGGGGAAAAATTACACAATTGAAGTTTATGAGCAATACAGGATTAGACACTGAATATATTTTTCCTACTTTTCTACTGAATGACGGTGCTTTCATTCCTGTCTCTAGGTAAAGAGCTTATCATCTTTTCTGCCTGCTGTGGACAGTACCTAAAGAAGAGGCTTGTGATTTTATCAGTGCTTCATGTAGTTCTCATTTTTAATTAAGCATACACTTCTATGCTTAGATATGTCTATATTAGGTTTAAAATACAAAAATGCATTCAAGCTTGACGTCTGAATTTTCAACTAGGTTTAAGAAGTCTGGTTTTCTGCCAGTGTCTCCACAGTTTTTGGATGTGTGTGTTTTCCTGTAGCTGATTGGGTAAGAATTGTGAAGGGTCTGAACACAAGGGACTTGGGATGTGCCTACACATCTGCTTTGCAGAAATCAGGTTCATAATCTAACCAGGCTAATGTAAATAACTCAAGTGTTTGATACGCAAGGTCATTGATGAAGAAGGTCACTGCCAATCCACTATGGATTTCTAGCTGTGGATATTTCATAACATACAGCTTTTCACAGCAAATTGTTATTCCTTAGGATAATGTGCAACTTTGGAGCAGGACAAGCAGGGATTTGACAGTCCGGTGCCCTTGTGTTGAAAATAATAGCTGCCTTGCTAGGCTGCTAAATGTAGGTTTGTTTGTTACAGGTGTAGCATGTAGACTAGATCAGAAAAGTTTAAGTATGAGATGTATCGCAACAGCACGTATCAAGCTGTTGGCTGGTCTCTGTGATTGTTTAGGAGCATAGTCTTAGCTGGTTCTAATTAGTGATACAAAGCTACTACATGAAGAGAACTCTTGACATGTTACTCCTTATTTATTTATTTGTGTATCTTCAAATTGGAACCTTATTTTTAAAATGCATTAGCTCTTTGGAATTTAAATACTAAAAGTTGTTGTTGTTATGATATGCTTTTTCTGTCTGTATTTGATGACATGTGACATGTTACATGGCAAGGTTACAGGTTTCTTTAAGGACTGAATTCTTTACGGAAAGTTGCCCAGAATGCCAGGAGCTTCCTTACCTTAAATGGTGTGGTTAAAGAGGTTGACTAGTTGATTTAGTTTGTACTACAATGCAGCATGGAGCAGATGTTAGTTTATTACCAGCTTTCCATGGGATTATAATATAAAAATGGGGAGAATTGGCAGAGTGGTTAATTATGCAGAACAGCATGATCTATAAAGTTGCTCTCTGGTGATGCTGTATCAGGATGTATTGCAGACATTAAATATGCTCTGACTTTTTTCTTTAAGGGAAGGCCTGACAAAACTGCTTCCATACCTTTAGGTATACCAGAGGTTATGTAAGAAAATGTGTTTTAGTGTGGGGCAAGAGTACCTCAGAGCAAGGAGGGATTTATAGGAAAGTGCATGCAAATAGTCTTGTACTTCTGCACTTTACGTACGAAAAGAGAAGACGTGGAAGGAATGACAATCAGAAAAGCAGTGTTTGAGCTTGAAATATGGGTAAAGCACAATACTGTAGAAAAGAGGACTACCAGAATCTTCTGGCCTTCAACAACCATGGTATTGTGCATGATGGTAGAAAAATGCCTCTCGCTTCTGGTGTTTCTTGTCCCTATACTGCTGGGAAAAACTGCTCAGAATATTGTCCACCTGATGGCAAGGACTTCTGTCTCCCATTTCTGCTTGTTAGTTTCCACTTCTTGTGTGCCACTGTAAGAGTTTTTCTCCCTCTATAGAGAGCACTCTCATTTACTCTCAGCCTTCATTTTACTAGCCTAATTAAACCAGGTGCTGTTACTGTGCTCTTTGTACTCTCCTCTGCGGGGTTCCTTGCTTGTTCTTATAGTTTTTTTTCTGCATGTGCTTCAGCTTAAATCATGGGTTTTTTTTTAAAGACAGGTGACCAGAAATGTTCACAGAGATCCAGCTGATATCTTACCAGTTTCTTTCTGCAGAATGGCTCTAATACAGCCCCATCTTGACTGAAAATTCCTCCCATGATACAGACAGATTGCAGTTGCCTTTTTCACAGCTGTATCTCTCTGACAGTTTGTATTCATCTTGATTGATTAATGCATCTAAGTCGTTCTCCTCCTCTGTTATTTCCAGCTGATGATCCTCCAGCTTACAGTAGAAACTCTTGTTCCCAGAATGCTTGACCTTGACTTTGTGCTATTGTATTTTGTGTTACTATCACTTTGGTCCTCGAAGGCTGTTCAGTTCTTGCAATGACATGGCCTGATTTTCTATATTGAAAGTAGTTCAATTTATATTATTTTTCCCATCATCAAATGCCATTATTGTGATCCAGTCTTTTTCTTCTATTTTTGCTATAAGCTTTCAGAGTGATTTGTAAGGAATTTCATTCTTAATTTCATTCTAGTCCAGTAGTTTCCTTCAACACTGTAGCTTTTCTTTTTCTTAGTAAAGCCCTTACTGTTTTGCATCCAGTTTCTCTGAACTATGTGTGTTCATATAGTTTTACTGAAGTACCAATTTTTAAGACATTAATTTCATTGATCTAAAATTTTATTTACCTCCACAATATAGGAAGCTAGCGTGGACTGTCTTCTTCTGGATTTGATCATATCTAAATTCAGTCTTTTTCATTTGAGTGTGAATCTGACCATTGAAACAGAACGTGACATAAAGAAAATGTCAGGTGAAGAAAATGCTGATCCTCAGTGTCAAAGGAACCGTTGTTAACTCTTAGCTGTCCCTCTGAGTTTCTTATGAAATTTCCTGAATGTAAAATATGCTTCTTTATAAGCTTGTCAAGGCCTTTTCATAAGGTGTTTATTTATAAGACTTTGTTGTGCTTCAGACTGGCCAGCAGCTACACCAGTGACACAGCCACTTGTTCCTCCGTTCACACCACTGGCATGGGGAGTCTGGGAAAGAACAGTAAAACTCATGGCTTGAGAGTTTAATAGGACAGGAAAGAGTGGTAGTATTAATAACAACGGCAGAACAAGTAGATGCACAGCACAACTGCTCAATACCACTGACCACCAATGCCCAGCTAGTTCCTGAGCTATAGTATAAACCCCATTCAGCTCCCCAAGTTATATAATGAGCATGGCATCACCTGGTCTGGAACATCCCTTTGGCCAGTTTGGATCAGCTGTCCTGGCCATGTCCCCTCCCAGGTTCTTGTTCACTCCAGCCTCCCTTGTCTCTAGGAGAAGCTGAAAAGTCCTTGACCTGGTGTAACCATTGCCTAGCACCAAACAGAACACCCCTGTGTTATCGACACTATACCCATCCTAAGTTGGAAACACAGCACTATGCCTGCTACTAGTAAGAAAGTTAAGTTAGCTCTATCTCAGCTGAAACCAGGGTGGACTGTCTAGGCATACTTCTCAAAAATGCATTAGGCGAGTAATTGGGAATCCAGGTCATACTTCATCTTTGGATTCTTAAAATTATTATATACACTTAGAAATATGTTGAGTTCTGCTTGATGCTTGCTGCATGCTGTGAGAATAGAGGCAGAAGATTTTATAAAAGTTTTTGTGAGATAGTAAGTTTTTGTCTTTTCAAGGAAAAAGAATTTCCGTGATGCAACAATAAAATGGAGTAATATTCCTCGAACAGGCCAGTCATGGGATTACAGAACATCTTAATGAAGTATTCAAGCTTGTTCTTCTTACACAGAAACATAAATCTGCTGGAAAAGGTCTGTAGTGGTGTGTGCCTTCTTTAACCAACATGATTATTAGACATGAATCCTACCTCTGTCAATCTTGCTAGCCTTCATCTTTATAATACCTGTCTCCTTTGTATTTAAAAATAGAAATGACAGTCTCTCTCCCTCTGCCCTTTTAGCTTGATTAGTTCATAGTTGAAAGTGTGAGACACTTGAGGGAAAAGCTAAATTGAAGGGTTGAGGCTCCCATTCTGAATGTGTTTAAGAGCTATTGTTCTTATTCCAGGAGCGATTGCTGCTGTCTTTTGTTTAAGTCATGTGCAAGTCTTCATTTCAGTGCTTTCTATTGTTTGACAGCTTCACTGGTGCACAGGAGCATAACTGCTGTGGTGACACAGCAGTGAACGGCACAGGAAGAAATGAGCCCTTCAGCAGCTGGTGCTGTAGGAAATGCCAAGTACTGGGAGATGCTTGGGGTTATGCCCAGAACACAGCAAAAGCTAGATCAAAGCAATGGGTGGTTACCTTCCTCTCATTTAGGCTTTCTAGGCTCAGTTTTATGTGAACTGGATTTTTGTTAGTGTGCTCACCTTTGTTTTTCTCTGCAATGGTTAAAGTAATTTAAGGTGGAGGTCAGTCATGTGTGATTCAGTATGTTTTCACTCAGTCATGGCTACGGATGGGGTGAAAGGTTGCTGGTTATAAGAGGCTGTGGGTGATTTTCTTCTGTTTCTACCTTAGTGTTCAGTGGCATCACACCATCAACAACATGTAACGTCAAGCAGCAGTGAAGAACACTTTATTTGCATTGGAGAACATTGATGCATCTGTGAAATGGCCCTATGATTGGATGCATTGATGCATCTATGAAATGGAATGATTGGTGATCGTTCAGTAGATATTGATGGGATAGGAGATGTGCTTAGTAAGAAGATTCAGGTTTTGTTTGGACTGAATATTATTTAAGAGGGAAAGGAGTAGGACTTCTTAGAGGCATGAAAATAGCTCTTCCTCTCAGACAGTGTACTGATCCTATCAAAAGAAAACAAAGTGCATGCTTTGTCCTTTGTCACAATGCCTCAGTCTTTAACACTGGAAATAACAATTCTAATTACTCTCTCCCTGGACCTTGTCAGCCTTACTGTAATTTTTTCACTTGATGGAATTAATGTTTTTTACATTCCATATTTTTTGTGGAGAAAGAGGGCTGTGATCTAACATAATATTAGTAGCAGCTTATGATCAAAGAGAAGAAACAGATAAACTCTGACGAACTTAAACATAAATCTCATTAATATTTTGAATTCTGTATATTGCAGAAAAGTAATGCAGGATTTGGTGGGGTTTAGTAAGTAAAAATTTTTATTTAAAAATATATATTTTTACTTTGATACCGTCAGAGGGGCACAAATGTAATATGGCACGCTTATAGTCAGAGGATTTTGAAGAGGCATAGAAGTAAGTGTTTAAACTCAAGACAGTTCTGAAAGAGAAACACTAAAAAAATGTCTGTGTATCAGTCCAAGCTATGTATATAAATACAATCTACATATGTCAAGAAAATGCAGTGTTTTCTTGTGCCATAAGAGAGTCTTACGGTAGCTGTGTGTCCCTGAACCTCTCTATTGAGAATTCTACTGCTCAGTCAGGGTAGGCTGGGATGCTTCAGTGCAAGTGAAATGCAGTCCAAAGAGGGAAAAAATGAAAGAGAACTTGTACGTATTCTTATGGGACATAAGACCCAGTGCACAATGGGGAAGGCATTACAGTGATGGCAGACAAACCTCTGAGGTGTTCAAGCTCAATTTAAGCTCTACTAGAAACCCTGCCTTTGTGAAAATACTCCCCAGTGCATCAAGGAGTGAGCCTGGCCAGCCATATCTTCAGACAAGTTTGTTTTAGATGCTGGAAATGAATGTTAATAGATTAATTTGGAAATCTACTCAACCTGAAATTTCATTGAATAGAAAAAATACAGAAGTGTAATATGACTTAGACTGAAAATATTTCTTTTTATAAACTTTTGCAGATGCCAGACCTTAATAACACTCTCAAAGTGTTATGTCTAAGTCTTGTATACCTAGATTTGACAATCATAGATATTTCAGTAACATTATGGTCCTGCATTACAGAAATTGCCCATGTTGTCAGAAAAAGAGATTAAAAAGAGAGTTTCTTGAAGCGTTATTATTACAGACTTGTCTCTTTCATATGTATAGAGGACCTTTTTTTTTAGTATTTCAGAAGCACTGGAAGTTTATGCACAAGACTGTAAATACTGGCTTCTTTTTTGGTTAGTTTGTTTATTTTGTGTGTGGATGTTTTTCTTAAGCTGCAGAATTTGACAGATGTCTCTGTTTTTTTTCCCCACCTGAAAAGTGGGTAATTATGATAGGCATAATAGCCAAAAGATCTCTTACATTATTTTTAAGAGTTGTTTTCTTTTTGTTGTGATGTGCTTGATATCATTAAATACGCTTGACCTGCAAGAGCTTATTTCATCCTGTATGGAAGCTACCAGTGTCTGCAGTGAAAAACAAACGTGATTGTGTAACCCTTTTTAATACAGTAGCATCTTGAATCCTGCTAAGTTACAGCTAGACCATAAAACAGAACTCAGGACAATCATGGGTAATGAAGAAAAAGGATATTAAAGTCAGACTGCTCAGGAGTAGCAGAGGTGGGTGCACGGAGGATAAGGCTGTCTCATGAGTAGGAAGAAAATGGAGGGGGCAGAACTGCAAGATTTACTTCTACTTAATCCCTATATGCTTTGGAAGAACCCAACTCAATGGGCAGCTTGCAAAATTCAGGTTAATATGGACATCTGAAAAATGTGGGGGGGATTTTAACTCCCCTGTAAACTGGACATTATACAACACAAGTAATTTCCTAGAGAGTCTGTTGAGATAAGCTTTTACAGTGATACCTAAGAAGAGGAGGTGAGGCCAGTTGTTTTCTGTGAGATGAAGGTATGGTTCTTAATAACACCTAAGTGCTCACTCTTCATATAGCTAAAGAAAATTGATGTATGTTTTTGTCTGTTTCTAGACAAAGAAGCAGAGCAAAGCATAGCATTTAAAATACTGACCATCACAACTCTGTTGATAAAATCCACCTAAAGAACTGTGCAGCTTTTATTTATGTTTTTGTTCCTTACTTGGCAGGTCCCAGGATCAGTATTGTCCTTGATTCTAATTTTTTATTATCTTTGTGGTTGATATTTAGTATATTCTTCACATAAATATTTGGTATGGGGAAATACATTTTTGTGAAATTGCTGAAATACAGCATTTAAAGTTATAAGACTTACACGCAGGTTATGATTGTAGGTCTACATGGTTTTTAATTTGTTTCATTTACTGTAAATCTAATATACAGCTAAAAGTAGTCTGCTTATACAAAAGAGTTAATAAGAATCAGTCTAGCAGCAATGTATTCATTTTTAGAAAAGTATAGGTATACTTTGTGTATGCATTCTGGGCTGACCATATGGCTCAAGTGTTCATTAGTACTTTGGATATTTAAACACTTGGTACTTGTAGACACTGTTAAACATTCCTGTATAAATATTCCCCTTGTAAATGTAGATGGAAAAAAAAAGACTAGCTTCCAAGTTGCTCAATAAATTATTGAAATTAATCTAGTTATGTGTTCCTTGCTGAGGCTGCAGTGTACTGTAAAGTTCATGTCATGATTATTGTCTGCCATTCAGTTGCTGCTGCTAGAAGTGATGTAATTTCATCTTTCTGTCACAGAATCAGATGCAGCTACTTCTTTTAATTGAGTTCACCGCTTGGTATAGCTGAAAAGAGCTCTTGGCTTGATGACTTACTTTTTAAGGGTTTATTTTAAATCAGTAATTTGAAAGTTCATGTGTTAGTTACTTGAGACCTAAGTTATCCTGAGTCATATTACACTGACGTGGTATGTTTTTTCATGCAGCAATTAGAAGCTTATGTCTTCTTACCTATTATTTGCAGAAGCTAGAAGTACTGCTTCCTCATTATTGTCTTTTATCGAAGGGACATTTTTAAAGAATCTGCCTGAAAAATTTACTTTAAACCTCAAGACTTCAAAAACTTCCAAATTTTAGAAGTTGTCTCTGTGCTATTAGTGAATAAGACAAGTATCATTAAGCATTGCCTTTATGTGACAAGAAACTATTTTTATGGCTATCCATTACTTTTGTTTCCTTTTTATTTTTTACTTTCAAGTACAAAAGTATTGATAAATTATCTTTTGGATAATTTATCAATACTTTTGATAAAATAAAAGACCACCAGCTTTTTTGTTGTTAATTGCCTTTCTTGATACGTTGCTTTACAGTCAAAACAGGTTCAAGACTAATAGACTGATCACTTTTGTCTTCAACAGAAGATATGACTGGCCTAAAGGTGAAAGACCATTTTAAATGAATGATTGTAAACTAATTTGTGGTCTAATCTATGACATTTATTTACAGCATTATGTATGTTATTATAGCACGTCAGCAAATGTTTCAATAACCTGACCAGCAGCTCCCCTGCTACCATCATTTTTGCTTTTGCAGGATCAGGTTTCTTTACTCCCTTACCCTCACCCCCAGTAAAAATACAGAAGTAAAAGTCTTTATAATCCAGATTCATCATTATTAGCAAACAGATAGGAAACAGACATTATGCTGGGCCAAAACCACTTATGAAACTCAAGCAACATTTTCACCCTGCTAATTTGATTTTTATAAATGTCATCAAGAAAAAAGAGAAAGTAAAATGCCACATGGAAGATGCACATACATGAGAAACTGCTGTAGGTAACAGTGACTGCAGTTTCAATGTAGATGCTCGACCTTGGGAGTCAGTGCACTTGTTTGAAGTGCTGCTGTTGTGAGAAGGAAGATTCAGCTGTCATTTCAATGCATATCTAATTGTGGATTGTTGGGGAAGCAACCTGTAGAATCTGAATTAATTAATCATATAGCATTATTGAGCTAAGGCTATGATTCAAGTACAGAAGTTGGAGGATGTTTGTGCTTAAATTATCATCATCCTGCATTCTTTGACTGCAGGACAATCCACTGTTTTTTCATAGCATTTCTCTCTTTTGTTGTAGCAGTTGTATAGTGAGTGAGGCAAAACATAACAGGAATAGAAACAACAGTCTCATGACAAAGAAATTGGGACATTTTTTGATAATTCTTTGAAAAAGCTAAATAGGTTTTGTTAAAAATAATTTAAATGAATAGTACAGAGACAACTTCTAATAAATTTAAAAGCAAGGTCTGAGGCAGACACTTGCATGGGAAGTTTTAGCCAAAACTGTCATTAAACACATCACCACCACTCCTCCAACACACCCACCCACAAAAAAATACCAAAACAATACACAGAAGAAAACAAAATTTAAAAATATGTATATTCATGTGAAAGCTGGTGCAGAGTACATGGAGATGTGAGACATATGTAGCTTGAATGTATGGTACATTGACTTACAGGAAATTGATTTATTTCAAATATCAGTTGACCTAAAGTTGTTTTTAACAAGTTTATAATACCTTGGGTGTTTATTTTAACTTGCCTGTAGGATCTTTAATCTTAGGTAGAAAGAACCTGTGTAACACACTGACCCACTCCTCTTCAGATTGCAGTGTTGTCTATTTTTAAGTGTCCTGTTTTCATCTGGGTTAGAGTTATTATTTTTCATAGCAGCTATTATGGGTTCTACAGTTTGGGTTTGTGTGGGAAACAGTGTTTATAACACTGGTTTATGTTTTAATTATACAGAGATGTTTTTATTTCTGCTGAGCAGTGCTTATATAGAGCCAAGGCTTTATCTGCCTCTCATCCCACCCCACCAGTGGGATGGCTGGGGGTACAGAGGGAGCTGGAAGTGGGCACAGCCAGGACTGTTGACTCCAGCTGACCAAAGGGACGTCCCATATGATACGATGTCATGTCATTCTCAGGGGCTGGGAGAAGATGGGGGACAGCAGGGCAGTAACATTAGGAGTGATAGCGTTGTTCTTCCCAAGTCTCCATCACACATGATGGAGCCCTGATTTCCAAGGGATGGCCTGCCCATGGACTGTGGGGCATGAATTCCTTGTCATGTTTGCTCATGTGTGTGGCTTATTAAACTGTCTGTATCTCAACCCATGAGTTTTCTCAAGTTGACTCTTGCCATTCTCTCCTCTAGCCCATGTGTGGGGAGTGAGAGAGGGGCTGCATGGGGTTTAGCTGCTGGCCAGAGTTAAACTGCAACGATGTTACTCTGACCATTTCTGTATTCAGTAATAACTGATTTCATCTACTGTAAGACTTTTATTTCTATAGGTGGCACTAATTGGTTATGCAGAAGTTTTAAACATCAAACTTCCTTCCTTCCTTCCTTCCTTCCTTCCTTCCNTCTCCTTGTAAAAGTATAAATTCAGCATATTATGCACAGTTCTGTCTTTTTGAAAACTACCCTTTTTAATATTTTTTTTGTTTACACTTTTCTCTAAATTCATAAATCAAAGTCTGCAAACTAACAACGGACATAATTTCTAGACACTGAACACATTTCTATAATTACCACAGCCTGAGCTGAGAGGTTGGGAAATATGAAAAATTACTCCAATGTTCTCAGTTCTAAGCACAAACCCCACTAAGCATTCTGCCCCTTAAGTGTTACTCACTTGAACCTTGTATACATCACAAGGAAAAAGCTTTCTGGAAGAACTTAGTGGATACTTCCCTAAAGTTTACTGTAATTTGACCAAATACGCAGTTTAGGGAGAGAAACTATTAACTGTTGGGGACGATGCATCATGTTCTGCTGAGGTTTCATGCTTTGCAGCTAGTGACTAAATTTATGGCACTTATAAACAGCTTCACACAGCTTTACCACTTTGAACTTTTTATGTTGTTTTTTTTTTTTTTTTAAGCACAAGGCTCCTAGTTATAAATTACAGTCATGTTTTATTTTTCTTCTATTTTTAGAATGTCAGGATCTAAAAAAAATCTAATTGGGACTTTTTTTTTTTTGTGCTCACAGAGAAAGAGTGGTAAGCACTTAAGTCTCGAGTTTTATAAATGTAGAGAAGAGGCTTTAGTTTGCACTGTGATTTGTGAGATGTGGTATTTTAATGTGGTAGTTGTGGAGTATGCATTTTGAATACAAGCCTAGAATAGATTTGAAGTTGATAGTGATAAATTATTGCCTCATTATTAAAACACTTCTTAATAGACATATGCCTATAAATATAGTTGCCTTTCATTTGTTTATTTCATAACTATTGCATCATTAATTTTTATGACTTCTATGGAACAATAAATAGCTGAAATTAAATTTCCTCTTAAATCCTTTCCTTTTTTTTAAGATAATTTAATCTTTGTTCTTGTCTTTTTCACTTTTTCCTTATGCTTGTTTTGACTACAGCATTTGATACGTCATTTTAAAAAGAGACTGAATTTTTTAAATAATCAAAGTCCCTACAGAATTGAAAACCCAAATAAATTACAGATTTTATTGAATAAAGCATAGTGATACCTTTATAATCTATACATTTGTGTTTTCAGTTGTGCTTCCTGTTTTGGATTTGAGACCACTGCTTAGACTTGCATTGCATAACATTATTACCATAAATCTGTAGTTCTATTTACTTACAGAGATACCCAGCATTTAGGTATTCTTGGCTAACCAAATACAATATATACTTATACTGTTAGACAAAAACCTAGGCTTTCTTATACATCTCATGAAACTCATAGTGATTCCTGATTGCCGTGATCTTAGTGTTGTGCTCATATAAATCTTAGGTGTGTAGAGGCACTGTTTGGGTTTTTTAATCACTTATATAATAATCAGTAAATTAGATGGTAAATTAAACTAAAAATCTCACAATGATAACAGTTTGGTAGTGGGACATAGAAGGATGTGTAGTAAGAGAGAGGAGGCAGGGAAAGGGAGGACATCTTTTGGTACAAGAGTTTACAGGAGAGCAAAAAAAATAGATGAGTAAGTGAAGAGGCAGCTCATCCACAGTACAGTTTGCATGGTGATTTTGTGGAAATACAAGCTAAGTTCTAACTGACCCATTCCATTCTGTCTGAAATACTTTTGTCCTCAGTATATTTAAAAAACATTAAGTTTAGACTTTTTCATTATTATTTTGTAACCTCCTTGTTCAAAATTAATTTTTTTTTTCTCCACGAGCAGAGACTCTTATTTAGTACAAAGTGTTGTGTATCTGAAACATACAATGCTTTCTGGAAAAGGAATAATGAAATTGCAAGGCAGCTTTTCTGCCTTCTCTCAGTTACAATAGAAAAGCCCCTTGGATTTTTTTCTTTATAGTAACTTCTGTTCCTTGTGTACCATGTATGGTAAAGGTGATCTGGAACAAATGCCTAGTTAGCGCTTACTTTGCAGTCATCTAATGAATTGCACCATTTTGTATTTGCAAAATGGGCTGCATAAGCTAGATGGTTATTATGATTTTCAATTGAACTTGATGCTGAAAAAGAGTTTGTGAATAGGACACTTTCTAATGCTGCTTTTCACTGCATTTTGTTGGAATATAAAAAGAATGTATTGTTCAGGTGTGTTGTGATTTTTTTTCTTGTACTCCATAGTTGTAACAATACATTTTTTTTTTCCTTTATTTACTGCCCATTTATTTAATCAAATGTAGCCTGAAATTATCATATATATGAAAATATACATTAAATTGAAGACAAATAAGAAATTTCTCATAATAAGTCTTAATTCTGCATGGGGTATGCTATAATGTACTAACAAGATAATAATGTTCAGAAAGTTCTTGTTAACAGCTCTGATAGCAGATTCAGACCTTCATGTGAATCAGACTAGGAGTGAGTACTTGTTGATCACTCAGATCAATCTATTTTCAAGTGGAAGGGAAAAGTTTTGAGCAGGGAGGTTTTACTGTACAATCTCCCATTTTCACCCACTGTGTCTCTGTGAAAGCTTGTTGTATTGCCTGCTCAGATGTAAAACCATAAGGACATGAAAAACAGGGTCCTACTCAATATTACTGGATATACATTTATTCTACATTACTGCAGAAAGTTTTCTGATGAGGTATGGGTGGCTTCAGGCATTTTGAGCTCAACCTATAGTGGGCTGGACAGAAGTGCTGCAAAATCTTGTAACAAGGTAGGATGTAAAATCCTCCAGGTAACTTTGAGCTGAGTGTAAAAATACCTGTCGTGACTGTCCCAGTTGTGCTGGAACTGGCTGTGGTACCCTACATTCTCACACTACTCTCCACACAACTGGAGAAGGTCTTGTTCTTTGGAACTGCGCTTGTCCTTTGGAACTTACAGTAGAAGCGACACTAGGAAAGCAAAAGCAAATTGATGCAGAGATTCACTGTGATTAAACCTTTCACAAAGATATTTCTTAACTGTTCTTTACTGCTTCCCAGTGGCATAGATTCTTTAGGTTTCTTATATATTTTCTACTCAGGTGATTTATCCATGCCACTGTGAAGGAAATCTTGCATAGACACTAAATCTCCATTACTGCAAATTGGTCTATTTATTAGTTTTTACTATGTGAAGTGTCCATGAGTACAGATTTCTCTTTTAACAGTCTTACAAATATATCAAGGTGTGACATATATGCCTTTGATCATCTCTTTTATTCTAAACAATTTTTTTTCTCATCTTTTCAGTAAGTCACATTCTCTGAATGTTACTTCAGGCTACTGCTTTTGCCTGAACTCTTCTGTTAGTCTGCATTTGGAGTAAAGTAACTGAAATTGGACACAGCTGATGCCTCATTTCTAACCAAAAACCACTACAAAACAAAATACCTCCATGTATCTTGTATACAACACTCCTGTTAACACACTAGAGAGGGCAGCATCATCCTACTGTTTGTGCAACCTGTGGTCTGCAGTAGGTTCAGAATCCTTTACTACATACTCAGGGGGGTCACCCCTCCAGTGAACATTTCAGGATTAAATTTCTTTCAGTACTGCGGAAGAAGGCATGGTGGCATGGTGATGTGCTTGTTTTTTCTTTTCTCAAAATGTGAAACCATTTTTCCTCATGTTGCAAAGTGAGAGGGAAACAATCTACATATGAAATGCTTGATACTAGAGTTCTCAGACATAGATTGCTTTCTTTGTTTATCTTCCTGTTTCCTCTCTCCTCCATTCCCTTTCACCCCTACCTTCCCAGAGCTGTGACACCGAAAAAGAGATTAAAGAACAGCATAAAGAGCTCTGCAGAGACTGACTGCAGAGCTCACTCTTCTATTTAAAAATAAAAAATCTTGACTGGTGTGGGTTTTATTTTTTTTCCCAAGGAGAAAATAAGAGTTTCAGGAAAGACTGTCATAATGCAAATCTTTCCATTGGAAAGTCTTTGAAAAGAACAAAAACTGGCTTAAGGAGATCAGAGAATTCTTCATTCATTTTATGGGAGCAAAGTTGGCTCTTTAGTCTTGGGGTCAGAGCTTATGGAGGAGAATACAACTTTTGCTTTTTTTTTCTAGGAACATTTTAATCTATTGCTTGGATTCTATTTCAGAACATACTTCCCAAAGAAACATTTGAAAAGGAATGAATGCATTTACATGTAAATCTATCATACATATAAGAAAACATGATTAAAAATAATAAGCAGATCTACTCAGTAGTTTTCAAAACATTGAATATTTTCTGCAACTTGTGCAAATTTAGTCTAATATGATTAAATGATCTTCTATGGCAGGAACCTTGGAAAAAATAAAAGTGATAAAATGTTTGTGGTATATGGATACAGCATGAGAGAGGGAGAAAGCAGGTAGGGTGAAAAGTGCTAGTGTATCTTGTCTGGATTGTGCATCAAATGCAGTGTAACTGAAGTAAAAGCAAGTGGCACAGATTTTTAGCCCCAGTAAAAGCCAAATGGAATGGACTTTACTTGTGTATGTTGGTTGTGTCTAATTTCCAGTGTGTGTCCATGAAAGACTCATGTTCCGGAAACAGTGCCTACCAACGCATGTGTCATTTTTAGCCACTCACATTTGTACCAACCAGGTTGCTGAGATATGTCGGTCCATTATTCTGCTTGGGTTGATCATCAGAAGCTTCTGATGAAAAAGATCGCTTTACAACCCAGTCTGGATCAAACAGTAGCAAGTACTGGTTAACTTGGTCTGGTTGAAAATAAAATATAATTGTGTTTGGATTTTTCATTGAACTCTCAAGAAGATGGTACACCTACTAATATGTAGCTTGTTGCCATCTCTGTGGCCAGGATGACATGATTTGGGTGGATGTAAAATTGCTTGGTTTTTACATGAGTGCAGTGCTTTTACTGAACACCCAAGTAGCCTCATTTTTGTTTCCCTCTTAGAAACGCTCAACATCCTACCCTTTAAAGCTTGTTATCTATAATCACTTTAGAGACTGGTGTTTAGAGGAGGATAAGGAAACAATAGCATTGTTATTCTTATGAGAGTAAAATTGCATTAAGAAGCAACATGGTATTTATTGCAAAAATAAACTCAGTTACAGGAAATTTCCCCACTCACCCTTCCCTCCAAAGCTTTTGTCCACATGCAAAACAGATTTAAAATAAATTAATTAAAATACAAAGCAAACTGACATATGCCTCTGACACACTTTTAGTTTCAGATGATTTATGAAATTCCAGGTTGAATGCAGCTTCTTTTCCAGAAAATCTCTCCCTGTGTTGCTTTATAAATCAGAATTTAGCAGTAGTACAGCTTCCAGATCTGAATATCACTAGGTGGTCTCTCTGAAAGCAATATATGTTTTAAAAATCAGATTTTTGTCTTTTTAATCCTTTGTTCTTTTTGGTGACACGTGGTTGGGAGTTTGTGTTTCTTCACGGAAACCAACGGCAAAGAGATTTCATATGAGTTTCTATTATGACAGCTGCTACACTTGTGGTTTCATTTCACAGAGCTTTACCATTTTGAACAATACCTTATTTTTCAGTTCTCAAAGTTTTACTCAACAGTAGATATTCAAGGAGTTGTTCAGCTTTTAGTATGAACTGTACCAATTCCAGAGAAGAGTTGGCTGGTATATAAACTCTGTATGTATTACTCCTGCTGATTCATTAGATCCAAAATGAATGTTAGATTAAATACATTTTTATATCTATCTATCTATCTATCTATCTATCTATCTATCTATCTATCTATCTATCTATCCATATTATATCTATATACGTTAGATCCAAAAGAATGTTTCTGAACCCACTCTGAAAGAAATTAATCTGAGAAGCTTTATATATATTTTGGGGATTGCTTAGTATAGACCTCCAACATTTTCCAGTTTTGAAAATCCACACACTTTTAAAAATTCATTACCAAATTCAGATTTCAATTCCCCAAACCCAAGTTATTCAGTACCTGTTACTGCTGTTAATGTTGTTCTGGTTTAGTTCTCAGATTCAAGAGCTGCTAAAGTATATATTGAAATAAATAATTTTCATATTGGGGGGCTAGTGGCATAGCATTTAATGGTTTCTATAGCAGAATAATAAACTATAGGAACTAAGGCCATGGTACTTAATTATATATACTGCAAAAACTTTTATGAAAACATATCTGATTATTTATGCTAATTATGTGATGCAGTTTGTCTTATTGAAAACAAAGTGTCTTTCAAGATAAAAACTAGTAAGTATAGAATGAAACTGGAAGACATCTCCTATCTGGGCAGTACAGTTATATGCACCTTTAGTTAGGTGGTTTACCTTTGCTGTTGCAATTACATGTTTGACCAGAATATGTAGTCTACAGACAATGAACCTTCTAATATTCAGTCTCTTTTCACAGTCTACCCTTCTTTTTTTTAAGTAAGAGTTATCTTTCAAGCTAAGATTATATATTTTTTGAATTAAATTTCCTTTGACATTTAAATAGCAGTCTTATTCCCCAGTTGTCATTGGGTTGCAATACTTACGTAAGCCAAGCTGGTTTTGTTGCTAGTATAAATTAGGCTTTCCATTCCCTGAAATTCCTAGCATCCCTTTCCTGTTCTTGTGTTAATCTGAATCATATTTCTTGCAAATGGATCACCAGATCTGCATGTTGCAGTTCCGATGAGGTCTTAGGAGTATCCAGTGCTGTGGTTTGCAGAATATGCCAGCAATTTAATAGCTGCTCTAGTCCTGATGAATCCTTTTCTCTAACGAGGTAGAGTGTGCATTATCTTGTGCAGTCAGTGTTGTCTTCTCATCCCCTAGGAATTTGAGTGCAGTATTTGTTTTCTTCTAAGTTTGGAAAAAAGAGCAGAGATATCAAAGATAATTTATTTCCTGTATTATTTCAAGTGCAGGATAAAATAATCCCTCTAAATCCTTGACTAAATGAAAACTTGTAGAATGAGCTCACATTGTATCTGACAGGAGGAGTCCATATAAGAAAGAGAAGTCATAAATGGCTTGGTCTTGCCTGAACCACCTATGCTTGTGCAAACAGGTGCAGTATATTAAGAACCAAACTCTATTATCAGTTCATTACTTTTCAAAGTTCTTGTTTCTGTATTTCTTCAGGAAAATTACTTATTCAGCAGTAAGAAAGATCTGTTTTCTTCTTTTGATTGCCATACAAATTCTCAAATTCTTCCCTTGTTGACCTGATCTGTCCTGAAGAAATCTCAAGCTCTTGCCATTCATGCCCTGACCTCTTCATTAAGGTTTCAGTGTTACTATGTAGGAGCTCTAGTCCAACAGACTATTTACATGTACTTAACTTTGCATCTGTGGTACTTCTGTTGTATTCCATGAAACTACTCAGGTATTTAAAAGAGATTGAAATTTTATACTCTGTTAGATCGGAGCAACCACAATCAGAAAAGTAATTTTTTTGCCTAAAAATTACATGTGGATTTACGTTCATATTTTACATTTTCTTAAATGAACAAAAGTTTATCCATTGATCACCTCAGCTGAGTAATGACCATAATGATAATATGCTTTCTGTTTTTTTGCTGTGGCTTTTTGGTATTGTTTTTGTCATTTGCATGGTAATATACTTCTATACCTGAAGTCAAGAGAGAGTTTGAGGCTAAATGCATATGCTTCAGAGCAGTTTGGGGTCATCCAAATTGTTAGTCTAATTAAATCACAGAATCACAGAATTACTAGGTTGGAAAAGACCATTAAGATCATTGAGTCCAA
>VXBZ01012283.1:42763-83141 GCA_013399135.1 Heliornis fulica
AGTAGGCATAATTATCAGCAATGCTATATAAGGATCAGAGCTGTGTGAATAAAGTGAACAACAATGCTTTATCAATCATATTGATTGCCTGCATTCGTTCCCTCGCCGAATTCCCCTGCAAAAAAGACCATTGCTTACCTCACTACAACCTCCTTTAGGTGTTTATAGGTAGTGATAAAGTCTCCCCTCAGCCTCCTCTTTTGCAGATGACAATATTAAACAGATAGTACTTTGATAAAAGTGGTTTACTAGTTGTTCTGTTAGAAGCGATGGGACATTACAAGCTGTAGTTACTGTTCAATAGTATTGATTCAATGGAAACCAAATCTGTTTAGTCCTGCACATCCTCTCACTTTTCCAGGGGATTACTGAAAGTATACTAAGCATTTGCTGCATTAAAAAAAANAGACTGTATTGACTCAACAGCCCTACAGAGACTCAGTTTCGTACCCTGAAATTTCTGAATGATTGAACAAGGCAAGTGACTTTTTGGTTGGGTTTTTTTGTTGGTTTTGGGGTTTTTTTAAAAGTCTTTAACTCTAATAAATAGTTCATTTTAAATGTACTGGAAAAGTTCACTTTAACTATATTGGAAAAGCAGTGTAATTAACGAAGAGAAGATATTTACCAAAATGTGATCAAAGCTGTTTCCTCAAAGAATAGACAAAAGAAGTTATATTTGGTCTTAGGAAAACAAGCAGTGCATAAGGCTGGCAGTTTTACAGAAGTAAAATTTGTGAACAATTGTATTACAAAATTCCTCTTACAAGATAAGCATTAAGACGTGTTAGTGCCTGTGCCCTTCATGGATATTGTAATACTTAGGGAATGTTTAAGTGTAAATGTAACATTAGTGGTTTAGATTTGCCATGTTGATAATAATACTGCAAGATCTGTGCCTTACTGTCTTGCTGAGGGAAAAATGGACTACAGGCATTGCAATTTTTGAGTTATTATAGATTTAAAAATACTTATGGTATCCTCTTAATGGTTTGTTTTTTTTTTTTTTATTCCTAGCATTCCCTTGTATTCTTTATTCTTAACATTTTGCGTACTTCAAATGATATTGAAGATATTAAAAGCTGCACTGTTGAATAAACTAAATTTACCTTTATGATGCTTCTGTGTTCACAGATAAAGCCTTTCTTTAATTTGCATACAAATCAAGGTAACTTTTTTCCTAATTTGTAACGCTTAAATTGGCTTTTACTCTGCTCTACGGCATGCTGTAGGTCCCACAATTCTCATGAGATGTTTTGTTTTATTTAAATCTGAGCTGAAATGAGAAGCCAAATCTGTAATTTAACTTTATTGTGTAATATTATAAAAATCTGAAGCAGACTGAGTAGATAAAGCATTAATGTGCTACTTGTTCCTGGAAAAAATACCTTTTGGTTCTGAAGAGAAAACTACAACTGGTTGCACATCCAAAGGTGTTCACCTGTGTGGAAGGAGAGGTATGAATGATTGGTATCTGTTACCATTTAGCTTTTCCCTGGATGCTACTTTTCTTAACGGTGTTCTATGAAAAGGGTTGCAAGTACAGTGATAGACAAAATGAAAATGGAGGAGAGCCAAGAACTGCTACTAAAAGTGTCCCCTGCCCAAGTCAGAAATACTTGTTTCTGTTCAGCCTGGATTCCTCTGGAATCCTCGTCCAGCTGTCCTGAGTGTTGGAGAGGTGTGTGGCTGCAATCCTGCTGCCTAGGAGAATGTCTTGAGTTTGCTGCATGAAACAGGAGGGCCAACATTTCATATAGTGCTGTCTCAGCAAGCCTGAGTGTCTCCTTCTGTACAATCCCTTACTCTTCATTTCCCACTCGGCAACTTCGAAGCCTCCACTGACTAAACTCATGCACTGCGATTTCCCTCTTTCTCTGAGCCACATGGTGCCACTTGTTGCTATACTGGAGAAATAAACAATGAATCAATCAAGTACCTTTTGCACAGAAACTTTTTAATAAAGGTGAATTGTAGACAATAACTATGATGCAAGAATGGAATGAACAAATGTTCTGAGGATTGTAGGAGACTGAGCAATATAGAAATGAAGACAGGACAGTAGGGATGGCTTTTGGATCCCTAAACTGGATGAAAGAACAAGGGAGTGAGAAAAGTAAATAGCATTTCCTTAATGAATTGTATTATTGTGAGAAATTTAGCATTTTTATCAAGTGTGGCTTGTGTGACCTACAGAAGGGCAGTAATCTTTGTGACAAATTAGATGTGGTAGAAATTATTATGCACATTTCTTTTTCTTCTTCTAGAATTGAGTCCTTTTAACGCTGCTTTACATGATGCCATTTTATAATGGTAATTACAAAAGTTTTCTGAAAACTCTACAAAAGTTAGAGTTTGGATCAAAGTGCCATATTTTACAGGAATTATTCTTACAAATCTCATTTGAAAGTTCAAGGATGCTGCATCCTGCTGAGCCATTGGGTGTTTCTATTTTCAGTACTTTGTGTGCTACTTGAGTCATATTGATTTCCAAATACTATTAAAATGTACAAAACAGGAAGAGTGTAATAGCCTCATACAGCAGCTGAGATGTTGGGGGTTGTTTGTTTTTTTCCTAATTAAAATATTTATTAAAATTGAGCAGGAATAGCTCAGGGTAATAATCTGCATTTTCTCTGCAATCCAGGCTACTATTTCAATTGATTCCAGCTATTGTTCAAGTGTAAGCCTTATTCACTGTAGAAGAAAAGTAAGGGAGAAACTTTCTTTTTATGTCCTTTCAAAAAGTAGGAACATACAATATGTTCAGGTCAGAAGAGATGAAGTTTAACAATAGCAAATTGTTGAAGAAAATAATTTTCCTTCTGCCTGTGTTTTTATTCTGATCTATTTATCTGTATTTTGTTACAAAACTTAATATTATGGAACACTAACTTCCTGTAATTAAATTACTTTCTATTTCAGTTACCCTGAATGTTATAAAGTGTGAAACTTGGATAGACTTGTGGTTGTGAAATAGTGCTGGCNATATTTTTACTTTTAAAGTAAGTTGAGAAATGTGGCAACAGCATTTTCCACTTCTGGTATTTAAAGGTCCTACAGTATTTCCCCTTTACTTATGCAAAAAAAACGCAAACCCAGAGTACCTGTTTAGTACTCCTCTGGCGATTTTAAGTTCTGAGATTTGATGGTTCCAGGTAGCTGGTTACTTCCAATGAGTGATTAACAGTCTGCCAGATTTCCTGCACAGACATAACTAGGCTGGTGGAAATCCTCCAGAAGGGTTTATTTTTGTGCTCTTAAGAGACTTTACTCATTTCTTCCCATTATACACACATGCCTCTGCCTTTCTCTGAAGGAGAGGGGCAAATGTCAGAGGCTGAAATCAGCACTGTCAGTGTGCACGTCTGTCTGGTACCATCAGAGGCCTGCTTCTGCATGATCCCCACACTGGGAGGGAGAGCTGGACTTGCATGTGATACTCTGTGTTGAGTTTAACAGCATTTTACAAATGTCCGCTCAGCCTCCAGTTTTCATGTACAGCTCGTACAGAATAGCATGTTGAAAGGCTACATATGCCTTTCAGATGTGGAGGTGTGCACGTGAAGGCACTGGCTGTCGGCATTTTATGTCCCACAGACAGACCCTTTATTAATATCGATGAAATTCTTGGTTTAAAAGAGGATATATACGAGAAGGTTGTATTTGTCAATATAAAAGCTTTATTAGTCTGGGTGGTGCAGGATGGTTTGAACCTTGTCCAAGCTTGGACAAAATGACTGGTTTATTTCTGTAGTTCATGTGAACTCTAGTGCTCGTGGCTTATATACAGGCAAATCCAAGGGTAACTTCAAGCAAAAGTAACTTTTAAGCAGCATGGCCAAAACTGCATAATACATTTGATAATACACAACAGAATATGAAGTCAGAATTTCCCAGGGCCTGCCTCTATCCATCTTCCTCTTGTGCTGCTGCTTACTATTCTGCCACAACCTTTTAAGTGCAGTCTTATTCCAGATGGACCTGTGCTGCTCTTGTGTCCTCTGCTCTTCAGTTCCCCATACCTTTAGTAAGGTCTGCCTTTCTCTGGGAAGGTACCTCAGGAGTGTGAACTAGTCTGTGTTAACAACAGAGAAATGGGAGGATGATGTAAGGGCAGTGAAAGGAGTAATTAGAGCATTTTGTATTCAGAAGTATCTCCTCAAAGAATCCAAATAAATGGATAGGAGGATTAGGCTTGTGAATTAAGGGCCTGCCAGGAAATTTGCCGCTTGGAAGACCAAGGAAATAAATGAATAAAAGCTTCACTAACTTGGGGTCAAGATTATTCATTGGTGCTGTGTAGTTTTTGAGGATGTAGAGAATAGCTGAGACAAAGCCTCTAGAAACCATAAAGTGCATGATTTAATGTGTTCAGCTTCCACTGTGGGATTTTAATTGTGCTTTTCTGGAATGATGCCTTGCTGTATCTTCGCATGCTTGTGCATGGCCTCTGCAGGTGCACCAACAGCTGCGGGCACAGAACACCTAGGCTCTATAAGGGAAAGCTCTAACACGTCCTTCTTTCCCTGGCAAAATTAGGATTTTTAATAAGTATGGCAAGCAGGGGCTTTTCCCAGCACTGAGCTTACTCTTCACAAATTACACCAGACTTGCCTGGGGTTTCATTCTAAGATGCTCCTTTCACTTAACCCTCACTATACTTTCAGGATTCATTGTCATATATGCCAGTAGGCTATTAGTAATTCCATGACACGAAGGCATTTTTGTTCATCTCTAGGGAACCTTTGTAGCTGAATCATTCCCACACAATCAATTCAGTTCAGCCCTGAAAGGAGGCATTCTTGATTCCTTCGGATAAATATATACTCTTTTCAAATCACAAGATGCAGCTCTTCCAGGCTGTTCTCACTAATAACTCCACTGGTTGCCACTCTGAGTGTTAACACAGTGAATGCAGCTGGAGTGTTTGCAGATATGTGTCGGAATGTAAATGTGTGAATACAGCATAAACAATAAAGCATTGTTCTAGTTCATTCACATATCTATTCATGTATCTTGTTGCAATTTTCAGGCCCCTGAGAACCATCATCTAGTCTGGCCTCTTGGCTATCCTTCCTGTATAGGTTTCTCAGATGGTAGCTTTCTTCAAGGAGTTCACCTTCAAGCTCCAAAGAAATAAAAAGATGGCAACCTCTACTAATTGCTGAGGTTCTCCAAACTGTGAATCCTTGTCACTGAACCTTTCCCAGGGACTGTTGGCAGTTCCCTGACTTCATAATCGAGGTCATGTTGCAGGAATGGTAAGTACATTATTTTTCATTGCCTAAGGTCCATTCAAAAAGCATCTAAGATGCTGCTGTCACACTTGAACTGTGCTAACATTTGGGACATTCAAAACATATGTAGAGTGAGTTTTTTCCACCCCTTATTTTTTACCCCATCATTACTTTTCGCGGGAAAACCTAGAAGAGAGCACTAGGATTCTTCAAATAAAGCTTTCAGGTTCAGGTGTAAAATTGATTACATTCTTTTACTTCATTCCTATGTACAAGGCTCAGCAAGTCCTTGCAGGCTGTAATTTGGAAGGAGAAGCATCTGTGAAGAAGGAATTAGCACATGAGGTGCCTTGAGGGAAATTTTAAGAGTAGCAGTTGGGGAAGAATACTTCTGTTGAACCTGAGTCTTGATTACTTGGTAGTGCCAAATCATAATAAGGGTTTGAGTATTAACTTTTGGAGTTTATTTTTTCTAGAGTCTCAAATATGCTTTTCCTCTTTTCTGTATGTGACTGAGCTGTGTTTTGGGAGAACTGTAGTCTCTAAAGCTTTAATATTTTGTGTTACTTTATCCATGATACTTTGCAGGCTTATTATGAGAACAACACTTTGCTGATGCTCTTTCAAAGTTATCCTTACAAACAGTAATTGATCTTTTGGTGAATTTAAATATCCTTCTTCAAAAGCATGCTGGGAGATTTTTTTCTGTGGCTGATTGATAATCTTCTTTATTGTATTTACAACTTTTAACAAAGATCTGGTTTCTCAGCTAATTAAATTGTGTGGAAGTTTCTTTTTTTTTCTTTTGATAGAAGTATTTTCATCTTTAATGCTTTCTCATCTCTTGAGATATTTTGAAAATTAAAATGATAATATAAAGAAGCCACAAGAAATGTTATCCAGTCTTGGCTTAGACATTTGTAATGAATTCTTGAGCCTCAAGTGAGAATATATCAAGAAAAGTTTAATTCACTTAACCAGAATGACAAAGGAAGTTTTTTCAGCATTATACTTAATTTTGACACAATTCTGTTCACATTTTAATAGAATTAACTTATGATCTATGTACCCATGAGTTAAGATTGTATTAATTTCCACTTCTTTATTCCATTTGCTGCATTTCAAATGCAACATTTTAAGAGCAGCTGTTGAGGGGTGCTACATCATGTTCCTAGTCTGTTATCCCCCTGAATGCTGCAATATAGAGTGCATTAGTAGAACTTATTTTATTTGAAGTAATATCCGAATATATTATTTTTAGTAGCATATATGTGTTTCAGAACATATAATATTTATACATTCTTCTAAGTCATTACAATGATTTATACTATTAAGCTGAGTCAAGTCAGCAGAAGGTTTTGGAAACTTCTGGGATCCATGAAGAAGTACATGCTATATTTTCTCCTTGAGCAGACAGGTTTTTTTCGGTCATTATATAATTTTTTTTAAAACATGCACAGTCATAACTGTTTTTCATAATGCAAATGTGAGTTCTGTGTCCCCAGCTTTAATATTATAATGATAAATTCTACATGTATTCACTAATCTGAAAACTTTCTTCAACAAAAATGAGCCAAAGCATTTTAATTAATAGGCTTTAGGACCTTTTCAATATTCTGTCCTCAAAGTTGTAAAGTGGAAAGATTTTGCTGGGCTTTTTTTTTTTAATTAGGAAGCCTGATTATTTCCTTAACCTTGCAACACATATCTCCTATGAAATGCCGTTTTGTTGATAAATGACATATTTTAGGAACTTTTTTGCTGGAATCATTTTGCTTTGTCAAGCTAAATATTTTGCATATGTCAGTGTGCTCTTTGCTACACTTGATGTGCAGTATTTTGAGGAGAGACATGGCAACTAAGGCAGCTACGAACTTTACAAAGTAGAGAAGGGTTTTTTTTCAATTTTCTATGTTGTGCAAGGCATCAAGATTTCAGTTTAATCAAGTGGAATGCTTGAATTTTAAGGATTGAAATTTGATTTCTTTTTTTAATGAATTATTAGAATAGCTAGCTCAAGAGCTTCCTTCCTGGAAGTTGTGTTTGAGAAATTTAGGGGGAATATGGGAGTTTTACAAGCTGGACTGAAGCCTGCATTTGTTGCAACTGGGGAAGCAAGATTTTGCCGGGGCTGGGTGGGGGAAACTTTGCTGAAGGACAGCAAATAGTTGCATCATATTAGAGGAGGAGTGCTGGGAAGTAAAATTTTAAGCGTATCACGAAAGCATACTTATAATGGCTTAAACTATAATAGAAGGGACAGAATATTAAAATGTTTGAGGTAGGTTGCTTTTTGACACTGTATTTGAGGTAAGTGTGCTTTCTAAGGACAGGAATCCCTATATATAAATAAGAGTATGTTGTTATTAAAGAGGCTGAGCATTCTTTGTGTTGGGCCTGGACTCTACCATAGTATTAGGTATACTATTCCAATTGAGTGTGGCAGTGAAATGGTGCAGAAATGTTTCAAACTTCTTGTCTTACAGAGTGAGTTTGTTTACAGCTAGCTAGAGTTAATTGTTCTTCTGCAGTATTTCTTCTCTCTGTTGAGGCTAGGACTGAAAATACTCAAAAGTCAATCCCAAAAAGAAATCAGTCTGCAACCAGTGTCTGAATTCCTTCCAGAAGGAGCCTTAATATTCTTGTTCATTATTGGTGCCTGTTGATTGCTTTTTTAATTCTGGGTAATAAGTGTATGTAGGCCGTGTTATGATACAGGTTGTGCATTGGCTGGTAAGAGAGGGAGACTGGCTTCTGGGAGAAGCAAATGTGTCTGAGTTTCAGACCCTCACCATGTAGATGTGTAGAAACCTACTGATGCTATGCTATGTCAGTATGAAGCTGCATGATGCCATAATGATTGTATTCTTCCTTTGCTCTCTCACAGAGTGAAAAAAGACTTTGCCCATTTTTACAGTATTTATTCATGAGTATTTTCCAGAAAAATATACTGCTTGATCAGCTGTCACCTAGGCAGCACACAGGAATGCTCTCATCCATTTTATGGATTTGAAAGAAAAAGAACTGAAACTGGAGGGAGACTTTATGTTTTAACACAGCAAAAATATTCAGCAGTTTTTAGTGAGTGTATGCTTTTGAGCTGCTTTACTCAATTTGATAAATTATTAACAGATGACTGCAACTTCTAGCCAAATTGCTTATTTAAATGCATCATTACTAGACACCTCACCAGCTTCTCATCCATTTCAGCACAGTGTACTTGTCCTTCATTTCAAAGCTTATTTTACTTAAGAAACCACTTTATTTTCCCTGGTTTATTCGCTGTGCTCAGAAAATGATTATTTTACTACTCTTTTAAACTCATTTATGTTGCTTGCATTGCATCAGATACAGCACTTAACTATAAAGCTTTTTTTCCTGCTTATCTGGTCCATTTTATATGATAAGTGAATTTATTATTTAATGAATAGTTGTTTATTAATCTACTTCCAGAATTTACCCTTCAGATTTGGTTGTTGGTTACTTTGTACAGAATGGCTCGGGATTTCTGGATACAATTTATCAAACTGTCTATATTGCCTTTTGCTACTTAAATGTTTTGACTGCAGTGTAAATAAGAAATAGGGTGGATTTTGTGTGCGACACCAAATTTTAATTGGCAAACTGGATCCCTTGGAAGTTATCACAGTTGTGATTTTATCACAAAGAAAAAAAAACATTTTATTCCATCTTCTTTTTTATTATTTGTATATACTTTCAAAACCCACCAGCAACACAATTGAAAACGAGGTACTCATCATGCTTTGTCTTTTGCAACAAAAGACAGTTGTCTTTACCAAGCAGGCTGAGGATGGTGATAAGTACAAAGTCTTGTTCAGGTCTAACAGTAGGTGTGGGAAAATCACATACAGATAGGCATCTTAGTTTCTTGCCAAGGAACATATCAGTCTCTGAGATAATCTGTATGACAGAGTAGTAGAGGCCAGTTGCCTCCCAGAAGCACTGGTAACCTCGAGGGTCTGGCTGGTCATCATACAGCTTGTTGGCAAGATCTTGGAAGTCAAAGCTTCTAGCAGCCTGCTGCTGCTGCTAGGCCTGGAGCTCAGAAACTCAGTATCTTCATCATTCATCAGCCATGGATGGCACCGGTTGCAAAATTCCAAACACTTGGTGTCCAGGTACTTCTGCTCTGCACCAGCCCTCTGGACAGGTTGATGCAAAATGTGAGACTTAGTGCGCTTGTGTCCTGGACAGTCTTCAGGCACAGGAACAAAGGAGCTGCCAGGAAAGCAGACAGGTGTCTAGCTAAGCTTTCATTATAATTTTCTTCAGTAAATGTCAGATTCATAATTTTTGAGTAGAAAGTTGCTGTACTGGAGAGATCTTGATCAACCTTATTAAATGCTAAAATTCTTTCAGCCTGAAAAAGAAAACAAGTTGAGGAGATTGAGAACTTCTGATATCTCCTTTCCATCTCTGCGGTTACGATACTATTCTGATGAAGTCTAGAAGAGGTCAGAAAACTGAATCAACCAGAAGAAACTGATTATCCAGAAGAAATTAAGGGTTTAGGTGTTTGGTTTTCAAGTTTGAAACAGTCTATAAGTTTTTGCAGTTCATTAAGGCATTTTTTCAAAATTTTGGGGAGAAGGAATATATGAGGTTGCACAAAATTTTTAGCCTCTTCACATTTTAATCCTGATTTACCCTGTGGCATATTACAACAGCCGTTGCAAGGTGGTGTGCCACCCAAGATGTTTTGCCTATATTCAGTAGTTAAAGTCTGAAACTTTTTTTGTGCTTCCACTTTTATTCCTTGATATTTGTTCAACTTCTAAGCTACTGAATTGAAATTTTTAAAACATTGCATACTGTAAATTTTATCCCAGTTAATTATTTGTATTGTCATGAGTACACGCCAGGGAAGGGGAGAATAGTTTGTGTTATTTCCCTATACATTGTAAGGCTTGATGAGACCTTCTTGCAATCACAGCATGATCACTGCACATGTTCCTGACTAAATTTTTACAAGGATTACCTTGAGCACAACTGTTATCTTTGTGTAATATTAATTAAACAATACATCCCAAAGCACATCAACAGTGAACAAATAAAAGCCCAAGTGGATTGCTACTCTCATTAGATTATCTCCCTTTCTTTCTCCTCCCCTGTCTGCCTAGAATTGATATTTCTATTTGGAGATGCCATATACCAAAGTGGATTTTTTGAACAGTGTGTGCAGTAATGTGGTAAAGCAGACTTATTCTTCAAAGAAGGAAAGATAGCCGAGGAGAAGTCAGGTGGCCAAAGAGCAGAGGCCCCCTTTCCTTTCTGGTTCACCTTTTATTGTGCATTTCTATTCAAGTCCAGTAAAATTTTAGTACTAAGAACATGCAGGAGTCTAATACTACATAATTAATTGTCCTGTCAGTTGAGGTGATTACATAACATCCACTTGTAGGGATTATGAATGCAGTAAATTTTGATTTAGAGTGAAGGGCAATATTCAAGTGTCAGCTACATACAAATAAAAAAGTAATAATTAAAAAATCTTGTCAATCTTTTACCAGCAGCTTCAAGTGGTATACAATACGGAATTAAATATCCTGACCATTTCAAGATGTGTTCAGATTTTTAAAGCTCTGAATTTGCCTCACCTGGTGTTACTGTTTCTTTCTTCTGTATCAAATCTCAAATGTATAATTTACACTTGTTGCTTGTTTTTCTTATAAGGAGCTCTCCGTTGAGAATAAGTAGCATGGAAAGCTAGGCATTTCTTTTAGTGGTTCCATAAGCATTGGCTTTGCCCTGTGCTAAGGAACACTGCTCCTTTCAAAATATTTTTTAAAGCAATGATCCTAAGCTGTGACTTGCATAATGTCTTGTAGTTCATTTTTCTTAGTGCTCATCCCTCCCAATATGTGAATTTGCTACTTACTCCATGTTTGATCTTATAAACATGCACCTGAAGAGAAATTGGTAGCAAGCTTTGACATTGTTTTGTTTATAAATCCTCTTCTAAACAAAACAAACAAACAAAAAAAAACCAAAACAAAAAAAAACCCCAAAAAACCAAAAAAACCCAAAACCTGAAGATGCCAAAGGTACTGCAACACATCAGGTTTTTAAAAGTTTGATTTTTAGAAATCAGAATGTTCCTCAGTGAGATCCTCTGTTTGCAAAGCGTACTTTGAGGAATGCAAAAGTTTTCTTCTATTTGAGTAAACTTTCATTAAAACAATGAAACTTGTTTTCAGTCAAGTGCAGATTGATTAGTTATATACAGTTTTTGAAGTGTGAAAGGATCATACTTCTGCCAAATCTCCTAAATTCAGCAATACAATTTGAATGTTCTTTATGTATCTGTTAGCAGAAAGAAGGCACAAAGAGAAAATTAAAATTAGTTTCTGTCATGTATCTGAAACAAGCATCAGAAGACTGCATTAAAAGGAAAATTTGAATAAAGAAAGCTTCAGGGTTTTTGGTACACAAGCAGTAGACTGTAAGAGATGAGATGTTATGGAAATACATGAAGATTGGAGATTTTCAATTTGGACAAGAGCTGACTGAGAATGTTTTTTTTCTGTTCTGTGGAAATCAGTCCTATGATGGTAGCAAAATTAGATATCCTGTCTCTGTTCATTTAGCTAGAGAATGGCCCATTTGGGATTTGGCTCCAATGCAGTAATAAAACTGAAACGACTTCTTAAAGTTTTGAAGATCTTTTTTTTCTCTGCACCTAAGAGAATTAAAAAAAAAAAAAGCCATAAGAAAACCCAAATCAAAAACCCTAAAACCTGGATCAAAGGGCTCTTTTTTCAGTTATTTTAATAAACAATACTGCTTGCAGGGAATGAATCATCTAATGATATTTCACTTCTTAAAAATTTAATGAAAGAGATTATTCTCTGAAGTAACCTGCTGTGCCTGTTTCACAGTGACAATATACAATATTCCCTGAAGCTATTTCTGACATCACTGAGTCTAACATGGTTTAGAATGTTTGATGGAAAATTAGGTGTAGGAGAGATGCTGATTAGAGTACCCGATAATCTCGGGGATACTATCCCAAGGTGAGAGTCTGGGCAGAGTGGATTTTTATCTCACCAGCTGTCACAAATATTAAAGCAAATTAGACAAATGGATTGTGTGACAATCTGATATAATATTCTGTTGCTTCACAGTAGTACAAAGCTGCTTCTGAGATTTTGTAGGCTTGATAAAATTAAGGTACGTATTGCTATTTATGGTGTGTTGGATGTAGAACCGAAAGCTTTATGTCAAGTTGGGACATATTATCAACAGCACTGCAAACAGTGGGGAGAGAGCCAGGTATATGGGAGATTGCTTTCTTGTTATATCATGAATTTCAGGATTTTAATATCTGAGTGATGTTTGTGGTGCTGACTAACCCTAGCTGTGAATATACTGTGGAACTTTTGTTTTTAATGTGGGTTAATATTTAGCATATTTGATAAACTACTGTTCTCTAATAGTTCCAAAAGCCACTTTATTCTAATATATCCAGTGATAAAGTGCTCAGAAGTGATTTCTGATTTTGGGTGCATCATTCTTTGGTTAAGATTTTAGGAGTATGGAAGTAAAAGTGTTACCTTGTGCTACTGTTGCCTTGCTTTCATCAGATTCCGGTGTCTTACAGCTCCTTCCCAAATTCTGTGATTTTCATTATAAAATTAGTACAGATTTTTGGCCTGATTACCTCGATGAGAAGACTTCAGGCTTCTCTGTCATGGTGTTTAGGAACCATCATTTGAATTTGAGCTCAATATTTGGTTAATTTATATTCATTTATTTTAATTTTGATGGTCTTTGGCCTGACGTCTTTTTCTCCCAGTATTATTTAATCTGCTGATGTATTTGTGCTCCGTAAAAAACTTAGGAAATCATGCAGTGTAAAATAATTTTGAGGGCTGATGTAAACCATCTTCAGGCATCTAAAATTACTTTTGAGTTAGCCTTGCTTGTATGCACATCACTCCTCTGTACATTTGGTGTATACAAAATGGAAGTTTTAGTATACAGGATTGTACCAATGCTGTGAAGTTAAATAAAAAGTGTTCTGTACTCTGTAGGGTCTGTATTCCTTTTCTCTTTCTAGATGCCCTGCACAGCTTCATGCTTGATGATATAGAAGGCTAAATATAGTATTTAACTGCATATATGGGCACTAGATTTGCAAAGGCCATCTATGAGGGTTGGACTTATATTCAACTAGCTGTTGCTGTCTAATTCTGAAATGCTGTTCAATGCAGCAGTAAAATTACTTATTTTATTTTTGAGGGAGCACTAAATATTCCAGCTAAGATGACGTCCATGCCATCATCACAGATTGCTGTTTGTTCGGTTCTTTTTATTCGGATGAATCTCAGAAAAATATGTATTATGCATGAACCCTGCAGATGCACTATGAAATCATAAGCCATCCAAATGTTGAGCTGTTTTGTATTACACAAATGTGAGTAAATTTGCAGTTACCAAATACTAAACTACTTCTGTACACAAGGACTAAGGCAATATGTGCATTCAGCAAGTTCTTTGTTTTCTTCATTACTTCAAAGACAAAGAGAAAAGAAAACCAGAAACAAAACAAAAAAAAACCCAAAAAAAAAAAAAAAAAAACAAACAAACAAAACCTGAAGCTGTTAATGAAGGAAAGTCTGTTAAATGAAGAGCAAGGACTGTCTCTGCAGCCTGTATTTGAGATTGTTGCATAGGAAGCTGAGGATACACAGCAAGATCTTCAACCAGACTGTGCTGCCATTGTGTTGAATTTTGTAAGTGTAACAGGCATGAGCCAGAATAAATTTAGAGAACTGTTATGTTAACATTAACCATTGCATAAGTATAGATGCTGTTTGAAAATAGTGTGACAGATACTCAGGGAGAGAAGAATCACTTTCAGCATCTTTAAATTTTTTACCTACATGTGGAATACATACCTTGTGGACTTTTTTCCTCTTTTATGGCTCTTTACTGCCAGACACAGTATGCTTTTCTGCAGAGCACTGACCTTAAATTTACTGACATTTTATGACTTCAAATTAATCAATTCATAAGAACAAGTTATGTTTTAATAGTCTTCTTGCTTTTATTTTTCATATTATGAGAATAACAATCTTGCTTGTTATTTGTTTCTATAAAAAAGCAGTAGATGTAACTCAAGTATATGCCTTTATTAAAGCAGTTTAGTGGTAGTTGGGGTGATGTTACTAAGGGTGATGTTAATACAATTCCAGACTGAAATTACAGAAGGCCAATAAAGGCAACAGAAATATTTCTTTGTTCATAATTAAAGTTTCTACATAGCCTTAATGATACACGTTGCATTGCTTGTGATGGGCAAAAAGATAAAACCTTAAAAAATAAATAAATTTGGATTTAAAAGTTAGCATATAAGAATGATTAAATAATACTCTTGTTTAGCTCACTTTAACTGTAGTGAATAGAGAAGGAAGTAGGAGATTTAAATGCTCCTTTGTCCTCTAGGTAAAATTTTAGGTGCTGAGGTCCTGAAACAAACAAACAGAAAATCAAGCAATAAAAAAACCACAATACAGTCATAAAGTCCCCTTCTTTGTGTTAAAACATAAGGCAATTTAATGCTCTTTGTGCTCTACACACTATTTTTTATTAAATACTTCTATTTTGCTAGTATTTACCACACTGCCGCATGGTACCATGTCAGCTTCATAACGATTAAAATAAACTACACTGTTTTGAGAATGTAATATCTGCATTCTAACAAAAAAGTGTTCCTGGATTTGAGAAGTTTACTCACAATACATGGGTTACTTTTCATGTAGTAGAACCACTGTGAGTTGTGCTGTCCTAACCAGTTGTATATGCGTTGAAATCAAATTTTAAATGAGCTGATAAACAGCGGACAACCGTTGCAAGGCATTACCAGATTTGGCTTGGTGGAAATTCGTTTTACGTTAATCTGTTATACTGTCACCTAAAGATAAAAGAAATTTTGAAGCATTTTTAGACACGTTTAGGCAGACTGTATTTTTCAGCAGGTTGCTGGGAGTTTTCTACAGTAGAGTAATAGGGTACATTTTTAATGAAATAAGAAACTGCTCAGGTGCATTGAAGTGATAGGTTTCCATAGGAGTGTACAAGGAGGGAAGAATATTTTATTGCATAGAAATGGTACAGAAAAGTGCTTTGGGGCCAAAAAGAAAAGAATCAGTTAACATCCTTTTGACTGATTTTTAGTATAGTCCTCCTGCTACATCATTTTACTATTTTCACTATAAATTTAGTTACAAGAAATAGGTTTGTTAACCATTAACACTTTTACTATTCATTATTTTACAGAAAATGAGTCATTGGTTTAATACATTTGCAAAATCGAAGTGTAAAAGAAATAATATATACTTACTCTAAAGAATAAATTGAATTGGTTATTTTGCTTTATATTTGTGATTACTTAAAATGAACATAGTATTCAGAAGTTCCTAGCTATAAGGAAAAAAGGGGTTTCAGCTTTCATTATGGGAATTCAGAAAGGAAGGAATTTTCCTAGTGTTGAAAAAGTAATTAAGATAATAATTGATACTTGCAACATGGTTGATGGTTGAACAGTAATTCTTTTTGTTATGAATGCATTTTCATCATAATCATCATCATTGTTATTTCAAAATCAATGTTAATAATTGTATATTGATTATAACAAATCAATAGGGAATTATTATTTTCCAAAATTTATTTCCATTCTAAAGTCACATTTTGCCTATACCTGGAGTGTGGCATACTTTATTTTCTGAAAGGACGTAAAAGCCTCTGAAATCATGAGCTCCAAATCAAGAAAACTGGATTCTTCAGTAAAGAAAAGCTGGACCGAATGTGGAGAAAAGCTGAGCTCGAGGGTGAAGTGTTTTGGAAGTTAAAACAAATTTCATATTATTGAATTACAAAAAAAAAAAAAAGTCTTTCCAAAACTGAGTAGATAAAATGTAGTATAACCTTTAAGTAGCATCTTAATATATTCCCCTCAATTTGACAATAGCATAACAATTAACAGATGGAGAGAGGGCATTTACTGAGCTTAGCAATGCAACTGACATTGACTCATATTAACTTTATAAAGGGAGATGATATGTCAGGATGTGTTTTTTCAATTGAAGCTGAAGTGCTGATATGTTCATGTAAGGAAGTCCTTTGAAAAGCCTTGGACAAAAATGTGGGTTTAAAGATAGGACAGGCTTCTTAACAGAGGTCTGTAGAGGGTTATTAGGCATACAAACCCATATAGGGCTCAAAAAGTCTAGTCAGAGTATGGAAGGGTGTTTGATGGGGATGTACGTGCACTACTATCTCTATGAAGTCATCAGTTTCAGAGCATTCACAGTGAAACAGAAGAAATCTCAAAATGAGATTTTTTTTTAATATATATTTTTTAAGCTGGAAAGCCAATTATCGTTTCAGGAAAAACTTTGTCTACTTATTTCTGCCACCTTTCTTATTCCAGATCTTTGCTCCATTGCCACTGGTGTTCCAGCCACTGTGTGACTTGCTTGATAATTCATCAGATTTTGTGTTTTGTGGGCTTCAGTTGGACTGAAGGGCCAGTTGGGTCTAATACTTTAATGCTACACAAAAAATTGTAATGGTGAGGAGTGCGTTTGCAAGTTTATTTTGTCAGGAACATTCATGATAGGGTTTCTTCCATACAGTAGTTAGAATAGTTAAAAACAAATTAATTGCTGATGACTCTGAAGGCCAGACAAAAACTGACAAAAAGTCATTCTTTCTGGAGTGTTGAGGTACTTTAAGGTTTGAGGAGTAAGTTTTTTATGGGGAGCATGGCTCTGGCCTTGAGATCTCCTTGGATTGAGAGTGGAGTCTAGCATTAAATGTGCCCGTGTTTTCCCAATTTTTTGATTTTATGGTATCACAGAAGAAAATAGCTTCCTTCTGAAAGGTTGTATCTCTGAATTTCAAGTCAATACTAGATATTCCTATGGCATGCTTTAAAGTCTCTTGTGAAGTTGCTTTTAACACAGTCACATTTTGTATGTTAGATTTCTTTACCCCTAATTTTATCCCCATTTAGTTTATTATTCTGTCTTCTTCCAGTTGTTCTTGGGCAAAACCAAGTGCCGGTACGTGCTTTAAAAGTAATGACACTTATTTGTTTTTCTTGTGGCTGCGTAAAAAATGTGTGTCGCAATGGCCACAAAATTAGTTTGGGACAGAAGGTTTGCATATTGAGAAAATTCATATCGTCAGCTAGCTTTCTGTACAGATATGTGACCTACTCGTGTTAAGACTGGCATTCTGATTCCATGCTAATAGCCTCATTGTTATTAATATATGCTGCCCAGTTTTGGCCTGCTTTGTTTAGAATGCATGTTCGTTTTTAACGTGTGACATTTAAGGGTTATGGATTAAAAAATTAATTTTTCCAAAATAAAAAATACCTCATGCATTTTTAATATGGTTTGCAAAAGAGCTACTCTACATTTTCCCTCTGGCAAGATGGTACAGTACTGAATTAAGTCTCAGTACTTCTGTGGCCATGTAAGATTTAATATTCCAGGCAAAGATATTAATTGCCTTTTGGAATGGACAGATGGATTTGCCTAAACTCTGCTTGTTAGCAAATTGGATTTTTTGAAAAACAAGTAATTTTCAAATGAGATTTCAGAGTTTTCATTCTTTGATAGAAACATTTTTATATCGTAGGTGTGCCTATATATAGTATATAGAGAGGACCACGAGAAAACATTCCTTTTTGTGATTTATACATTTTGTATTGGAGTGTGAAAGTAGAACCTAGGTGGTGTAGAAATTCAAATAATCTCTATGCAAAACATGTCCATGCTTGGATTGAAAACAAATAAAAATATCTCTAGAGTCAAGCTGTTACTGCTCTTCACTGCAACATGAGGGAACTGAATTTACTACTCATTTATACAAATCTGCACTTTACTCCTAATAAAAAAATATAAATTGCCAATATGAAATTATGTATGAGGCAAGTTACCACTCGGAGAGTCTCCCCAGCCTTTTTAGAAGTGCCACTTTTAAAACTTCAGCTTTTAGTGTTGAGGATCAAGAGGGAAGTTAAGTCAGCAGAAGCGCTTGAAAGCCATTTCATCTTTCAGCAAAAGAGAGCACTGAACGTGGGAGCTGTGGCTAGCTAAATGTATCAAGAAAGCATTAGGCTGTATATCCAATCTAATCTCATGCTGTGCTGCAGATGACGCACAAACCTGCAAACAAAGGTAGTATAGATTTGGTAAATTCTCAGTAATGCTGGACAGCTCAAATACATATATTTTATAGACTTTCACTTACTAGTATAGCTCTTTTAATCTACCCCGATGTAGGATTAATTCAATATGTACATTAAAAGCTCTTACTTTTCCCTGTTCCATTCCTTCCTTTCATCAACTGAAATAAATCTTAACCACAATAAAATTCTTTTGTGCTAAGCATTTACATAAAGTGTGTATGCCCACGAGCACATTTCATTTTTGTTAAAAAGAAAAAATCTCTGACATCAGTTTACTTATTTCAGGTGCCTTTTTCCCTCCCTGTTATTCAAAAGCTTGACTTGAAAAGAAATATTTAAAAGACAGAACAGAAAATTCTAAATAATGAATGCTTCATATATGCACTTAATATTTACCCACAGGTTTTAGGACAAGTTTTTTTTTCCTTTGATACCAAATTTTTTACATTACAGTAGTGTGGTTGGAACAATTTCTGATACAGCATGAATAGACTCCCTTATAGGAGACCAAAAAAAGAAAGAAATTAAAATAATACTAGGTTTACTGCAGTTCACCGAAAAGTAGCTATACTGGAAAAAATATTTGGGATACTTTGAGACTTTAGCATCAAGTGAATAAGAGATCCGTAGGTTCTTAAGTTTGTTTGTGTAGTTGAAGGTGTTAGAGAAATGTATTGCACTGATGGAGCAGAATGTTTTTATCACTGCAGAAAATTCAGATCCATACTTTTTTAAAAACTGATTTTTAACAAAAAAAATCTACAGTACTGGTGTACTACCCTGGTCAAATCCTTATTCAGTAGGAATAAGCTGATTGTGAGTATATTGTTTTGATACAGAGACTTTATGTTGGTCTGTGACCATTGTCCATCAAAATTCCTTTTTGGCAGCAGAAAAAAAAATCTGATGGTAGTATCTGCCATTGTCCCTTGCAATAGGGAAAGCAGCAAGTTTTTCTTAATGTAAGAAAGGTCTGCTTTCTGCCTTTGCAGTATTACACATTGTTATTTTGCAGTTCTGTTTTCCCAATACAGAACAAGATGACTCTTCGCTTCATGCCCTGCTTTTCAAATGTGTATGGAAAAACTGTTTCCTGCACCAGGACTCTTTCTTGGCTACCTCTTTGGATGAGTGAATTTATTTCTCACTGGTGAAGTGTTCAGAGCAATTAAGTGTGAACTTCAGTGGCTTTTTTGCTGCATACTGTGGGTTATGACTGAGACTCCCAATCTCATTTCACACAGCTGCCCATATAGTAGTTTAGAAGCACAGGGACAGACTGCTACCAAAGTGTGGATATCACCTAACTGGGAATTACAGGAATGGGGAAAGGACTTTGTTTCCCTTCTAGCTCTGTAACGTGGCAGGGCTGGACCATAGCTGCCGTTGTAGCCTTGATCCTGAGGTCAACCCTTTCCAGGGTCTGCTTTGGTTTCCAGATTGATCTATGTAAACTGCTTTCTTTGTAAACCTCATTCATAGTTATCACACACATTTTTTAGGCTGTGCACGTTTAAAAACTGTGGTCATGATGGAAAGCAGGATTTGTGACAAAAACAGATTTTGTTTTAAAATTACTATTTTTCACTGTCAACTGTAGTTATTCAGCTGGAGAGAATTTAGGAAGCTTTTTGTAGTCAGCAACTAGAAGCAGTGGGTTGCTGGGATCTTATGAAGTAATCAATGTAAATTGTCTTAAAATTCCTTTCATTTATGTAGGTTTTGAATGTGTATCTCTCAGTCTCTAATGTGTCTGGTTTCTGTAAGCACAGTTTTAGTAAAGTGTATTATAGTGGAAAACACAACTACTACGGAGATGATGCCATGCTGCATTAAACAGAAATGTAGAAAATGCAACATTTTCTAGTAACCATTATTGTTATAACCTGAATAATAGCCTCGGAGTTTCCTTGTGCTGTGGCTTCACAGCAGTGAAATATTCTGGGGAGCTACTGGATGAGAGCTTTCGGTAAGATAATTTACAGACCCATTGTGATGTTTTATCTTCACCTCTTAAGTCTTTCGTTTTCTTGGGAATATTGCCACATACTGGCTTGTAAATAGCATTTTCGGTTCAATTCACAGCCATTCAGTACCTGAAGAAGAAATTAAGTCTAATGCCGTGACTTCACAATTAAGCTTACACCATGGAGTCCAGACACAATTACACGATCGTTAAGACTGTATCACTGCACTATGGGATTGCTCACAGAAGAACTGTGATGTTGAGTACATGTTTGTCGTGCTGTCACGTTATCTAGAATATATGCAACCAATACATATTTTTGCCAGCCTTGTGTTTTTATGCTGTTTCTGTTCTGAGAGAATGGGAGATGCAACCACAAATGCAAAATCAACCTACTGACTTTCTATTAAAACTCTTTTAACAGTTGTAAGTGAATCTAGTACCTTGTACTGTCTGACCATACCGTTTCAATTCTGCACCCAGCACCCTATGACTAGGGCCCTATGGCTGTGTGATTCTCTGAATGGTAATGTGTAGAGGCATAACTGACTAACAGCAGTTCTTTATCCAAGAGCTCTGGACCCTTTAGGTAATCAGTCTTACCTTGCTCTTTATGTTTTCTATTGTATTTAACGTTTCAGAGCTCTGTTGGAGATTGAGCTGTGAATTTTATTGACCTACTACCAAGTTATTTAGGTCATCTTTCTAGCTACTGTCAGTGCTGACCTATCAATATGTATTAAAATTATTTGTTCATCTAGTTCCATGTCTTCTAAGACTCAAGAATAGTGGTCATCTAAAAGATGTGATTGTCACCTTCTAGGCAATTCATTCGGGTCAACTACCTGTGAAAAATATTTAGAGAAATTGAATCCTTATGGATTGTATTCCTTGTCAACTCTTCAGTTAAGTGATGCTATTTTTTATTATGAAATACCATTCTTTGTTATGGGGTTGGCTCCCTAAACAGATAAAATCTGTGATCTCTAACAAGGGAAAGACACCCGTCATACAGATACAATTTCATGCTAAAACTGTAACAGTACTGCAAATAGAATCCCCATTCCTAACCATGTTTCAGACTAAGCAAACCAACTTCTCCTAGTACCTGTCTCTTGGTATGTGATACATCCATATGAGAGTCATCCAGATGATGCTGTACTCTCAGTTTTTTAACATCTACCCTGTACTGGGTGTGCAGGACTGTATGCCATGTCTTAGATGAAGCCTCATGAGATCCAAGTAGAGGAGAATCACCTCACTCTGCCAGATGGTTTTGTTATTCCTAACAGGTAAATGCTGTCTTCTCTTCCTCATATAACAGGTTATGTTTTAAGACAAGAAATCTCGTCTTAGATGTAGAACCATAGAAGGATGTATTTCAGAAGTTCAGAAGGAAAAGTTTTAGTCTCCAAAGAAAAAAGCAGTGGAAATTCTTGCTGTCTCTTCAGTGTCCTAGAGCTTTCATTCATTGCTGTAGCAAGCATAATCATTGTTGAGTGGCTTGCAGCTTTTGACCTCCCATGTGTTTACTTTCACATTTCAATACTTCTAACACACAGGAACATGTACAATTCCTCAAGAACATTTCACTTCATATACAAAAACTCACTTTGTGTATCTACCAGAGTTCTTGCTGATGTGGAGATGCCGTTTATTCAGTTGTTCCTCTTGCATTTTATATTTCTATATCTCATAGGCTTCAGCTTCAGCAAAACTAATACCAGAAGAAAAAAACACAACTACTGCTGGTTTGCGAGGTGTCAAATTAGCAGTTGGAGCTACATATTCCTTAGATACCCATTGATCCCACATTGTTTATGCCTGACCACCAGAGTTCTGGCTAGTTTATGGTTGCAGACACAATCTCTTTATCTCCAAAATAAACAAAACTATATAAATAAAATTGACTGTCCTTCACAATAGTGCTTTAATCTTTTTAAAATATTGGTCTCAAGAGTATTGGACTATTTGTTCTCATTAAAGGAACCCCTTAGCAATTTTGTTAACTCATTCCTCTGTGTATGGCAATGGAATTACTCTCTTTCCAGCAGTCACGTAACTTTTATCATGCCTGGAATCTGGTGGCATCTCCCTTTAGTGTGTGTTCAGCTGCTGATTCTGTCACTCACCCGTGAGAGCTCAGATACTATTTAATATGTTTTTCATAACACTGCTGTCACCCCGAGGCCTCAGGCAAGTAGACACCAGGTTAATCAGGGTATCTTTCTGGCTCATCAGTTCAACTGTCAACTGTTTGGTTTTGTGCTGGTCAGTGCACAGTCTTATACATTGAATGCAACTAGAGCACTGCCTCAGTACCAAATAGGAAGAAATCAGTTAAGGGTTTCCGTTTTGTTTCTGATGTATGCTTAATTTGAATTTGAGATAGTCTGGTCTCCCTTACTTCATTATTTTTCAGTGCAGAAAGGCAGAGAAGCTTGCTTTAGATAGGAGAGTATGTGAATCATGAAGACTAAAGACAAAGCAATTTACTATACATGGATGGTCATACCTTAAAGGAGTTTAACAACCCAGAATATGAGAGAACATACAGTGAGTTCAGCATAGAGATGTTTTCCCTGAAATTGTTGGAAAATGTTTCTGTTCTGTAGAGGAAAGTCAGGTTTCACAGTCTTCATCTAGCCAGTGGGGAAGCAGCTATTAACAGTTCCCTGGTAGTACTCTTCACCATCGCATCTCCTTTCTCTGATTAAGCTAAACTCCCCAGTGTATCCAAAAACTCAGTTTATATGTGTAACATCATACATGTCATTATGTCAAGTTAGAATGTTTGTTTTTTTTTTTATTCTGCCATGCCTACATATCATTCTTCTCTGTTCCTGTTACCAGCACCTAATTACTTATGCCTTGAGAAAGTCAAGCAGTTTTGGGCTTAGGTATAGTGACATTCAATATTAAAACAATACTATTTCAGTTTTACATGACATCATTCTAATTTTCCTAAATATTGTAGCACAAGTATTAAAAAATATTTTTATCTGCAAAATAATGCCCCATGTTAAGACATGTGTCTTTGAATTATGGAATGGTTTGAATTGGAATGAACCCTTAACAATCACCTAGTGCCAACCCCCTGTCATAGACTGGGACACCCTCCACTAGCCCAGGTTGCCCAAAGCCCCATCCAATCTGGCCTTGAACACTGCCAGGTAGGGGGCAGCCACAGCTTCTCTGAGCAGCCTGTGCCAGGGCCTCACCACCCTCACAAGGAAAGATTTCTTTTATATTAAAATAGATATATCTAATCTAAATCTACATTCTTTCAGTTTAAAGCCATTGCCTTTGGTCCTATCACTCCATGTCCATATACAGCCCCTCTCCAGCTTTCCTCTAGGCAACGTTAGGTACTGGAAGGCTGCAATAAGATCTCCCTGGAGCCTTCTCCAAGCTGAACAAGCCCAACTCTCTCAGCCTGCCTTCATAGGAGAGGTGCTTCAGTCCTCTCATCCTCGTGGCCTCCTCTGGACTCACTCCACCAGCTTCATGTCTTTCTTGTACGGGGGACCCTAATGCTGGAGACAGTTCTGCAGGTGGGATCTCACCAGAGCGTAGAATCACCTGCTGGTCACACTCATTTTGATGCAGCCTGGGATATAGTTGATTTGCTTTCTGGACTGTAGATGTACATTGCTTGCACACATCAATTTTTTCACCCACCAATATCTCCAAGTCCTTTTCCTCAGGGCTGCTCTCAATCCATTCAATCCCCAGTCTGTGCCAATGCAAGAACTCACCCTTTGCCTTGTTGAACTGCATATGGTTCACATGGGGCCATCTCTCAAGCCTGTCAAGGTCCTTCTGAATGGCATCCCTTCCCTCAAGTGTGCCAACTATACCACTGGACTTAGTGTCATCGACAGACAAGCTGAGGATGCACTCAATCCCACTATATAGTATAATACTAGGACCAGTAATGAGTATCATTAATGAAGACATTAAGTAGAACAAGTAATTTAGATAATTTAGGTAAATTTAGGTAAATTCAATGTTGTGATAAATTCTTTTCTGTAGTAGTATATAAATACTCTTTCAAAAAGAAATATTTTAAACCAGCTTTTATCTATCTATCTATCTATCTATCTATCAATTTTGTAAATTTAAAACCTTTGTTAGTCAGCAAATATATTCTTAATTTTCTCTCCATATAGAGGAAGAGATGTAAGAAAAATCAAGAAACAGGTTATTTTAAAAGTTTAGTAACTTATAGATTGCAGATATAAATATCAGTGACTAATCCATATATTAATTACACTTTTTACCTGTGTTTTAATCAATGTAAACAAAACATTAAACAAATCATAAGCTTTCAGTATTTTTTTGTGAAGAAGTGATTAAGTATTTCACCATAGGTTTAAACATTTGTTAATAAAATGGTTCATTCAGAAAAAACAGCATTTGCAAACTGACCTGTGACACCATAGTTTTCCATTTTCTGTAAAAAGAGTTAGAAATCTCTACCTCTTTAAGAAGAGGTAGAAATCTGAAACACATTATACATAGTTTAAATATTATTTTTATGTCTATTTTTATAAAAAAAAATTGCACCATGCATCACTCTTCATTCTTTGCTTTACCATTTTAGTTTTGCATTGTGCAGCTTGAAAGAGAAAAATATAATTAATTTGGAGGTAAATGGGTTCTTTTAGAAAAACATTAAAAGTATTTTGGTTTTAATATACACTGAAACCATTTCAGCCAGCCTGAGTACTCCATTGTACTCCAGCCATCTGTAGAATAATCCAAATCTAATACTGTATTCCTTCACATTGCTCACTGTCTTTTAAAGCGACCTGTATGAACTGTAGTTCAATAGCACACAGACTTGAGGAAAATAAAAAGGGATTTGATACCCTCTTTCAAACTGCTTATGTTAGCCAAAGGTTTTTTTTTTTTTCTTCCCTGAGAGGGTATTACTGATGTACTTACATTCATATTCCGGCTTTGAAGGAAACTGTGGGTGTGTGGTTTGATTTCATCTTCACTGAATGTGAAAACACGCAGCACTTTTAGTACTTTCTGTCCTTAGCACTCTCTGTCCAGTTTTCTTTGTAAGCCATGAGAATTCACACCACACCATAACATCAAGCTTTAAATAACTTTTCAGCAAAAGTAACAAAGCAAGATGATCTCCGAAATTACCTTGTCTAAAATCCAGTGTAGCTATTTTTTTGCATCATTAGAACATGTGTAAACTTCAGTGCCAAACTGAGAAGAGTAAGTGGTTGCTCGTACATTCCACTTAATTTTACAGTCATAATCAGAGAAGAAACTCAGTCTTGGTGAGTTTTTTTTAAAGAATTTTTTATTAAAAAGCAAAGCCTTTTAGCGTAATTTGAGAAACTTTGCTTCTAAAGACCCCTTCCAGTTTTGCACTGTGCCATGTTACCTGAGAAATGTTGGCGTTTGCTTGTGCCAGGGTGGCAGTGTCTTTCTCCCTCACTCTCCACAACACCTGTATTTCATTGATCCCAATGGGTAGCCTAGGTCCAAGGCCTGATGGTTGCTTCTGGTGAGGAAGTGACACTGCCCAGGAGTCTCGCGCTTGTTTGTAAATACTGAGTTTTGTAGCAAAAGCTGTACATCTGTTCTATTTCTTAGAAAAAAATAGGTGACTTCCTAATAATAATGAAGAGAATATGCATTACTTTACAAACAAACTTATGCCCTAAGGGCTTTGTCTTTGATCCTTCTGGGGACTAGACTGCTAGTTAACCTCCTTCACTCCAGTGTGGCTCTTTCAGCAGCTGAGACTTGTGTGCAAGCACCCAGTTTATAGCTGCTGGAATGATTTGCCCACTGGAGATCAGAGATATGTTTGCTGACAGCCACTAACACCATTTTAGCACAGAAAAAAACCCAAACATTTTATCTTTGCCTGTCTACCTAACAAAATCCAAATTGGTGATACTCTGAATGACTCATCTCAAACACAAGAACTGATTTACAAATTATCTAATCTTGACATTTGTAAATATTTAAGCAGATCTTTTCAAAAGGGTATTTTCACATCAGTTACATTGATTTTGTGTGGATCTGAGCTTCCTTACCCTTAGATCTTTCCTCTAGCTGCTGACATCATTTTATCCAGCCTCTTTTCTTATTTCTCAGTAGAAACAATAGATACTTTTACATTTTCTGGTCTTTTGCAGGCCTTTTCTGGAATAATTATGTAGTTGGAGTTTTTAGTGAACAAGCTAAGGTCAGAAAGCAATGTTGCAGAGATGCTAGCTTCCTCCATTCATCTAAAGCTACTTAAAAGGGTTACTCATCTGCATGACAGCATATAAAATTCCTGTTGGGTTCCTCTATATGTGGATGGAGATGACAGTAACCTATATTTCCTCCTCTGGACTTGGGAGGTGTTGTCTGGATTTTAGTTAAGACCAAAGTGGTGGCTTCCTGAGCAGTTTGGAACACAATTTGAGCTTTCTTCACACCCTATGTATAGGTGTGTATCTGACTTGAAGGGTTTGCAACTCCATCTTAGTTGCCTCAGCTAAAAGCAATCTGTGTGAGCAGTTCTCTAAAACACTGTTGTTGAGCTGCTGTCCTTGTTGTAGAATATGCAACCACTGTATGTCTATATGCATGCCTGTCTTTGTCTCCCTTTGACACTGTATGGGTGAAATTCACTGTCCTAAGATCCAGGTTACAATATTTGCCATTTGAGTCCATCATCTTAAGGTTTCAGATGCCAGTGCTAGGCTAATGTTGCTCTTAATATTTAATATTAGTTCGGTTAGCTTCCTGGAATTGGATTATTTTCTGAGTTCAATAATAGAAATGTTTCATTTTGTATCTCATGCCTGTGTGACATATTTTTCATGTGTAGATTGTAAAAAAAAAATCATTTGTCTGTAACCAAATTCAGTGAACAAATGCAGTTAGAAAAGCTTGAAAGCGTTTGTGGAGCCATTGTGCATACCACTGGATTCTTGTTTCTTCAGAAGTAGTTCTCTTCCAGTACAAGCATAACAAGAAAAGTGAATTCCTCACCATTCAAAGTGAATATAATACTGTCATGTCAGTCCTGATATGAGATAACTTTAGAATAGAAGTGAAAGCTCACTGATGTTTGTGGTGTTTGTAGATGTGTGTTACAGCCTGGTGGAAATAAATGGAACACAGATTTGTAACTCCCTGTTTTTCTTTGGAGTGTTCAGGAACTGATTGTTTTTATATCATGATTTCTGTGCCTAATAAGCTATACCAAAACATGAAAGAACAAATAATTTAATTTCTTCTCAGGAATAAAATTATTTTGTCATCAAATTCTGCCTAAAGAAGAAAGTTGAATTCTGATGCTTACAGACTGTACGTTGTATAGGCAATATTATTAATAATTAGGGTATATGTGCTTTTTCCCACTCTTTTTTTTCTCCGTACTTGATACAGTGAAATTTAATAGGAAGAGGGTGTATAATTGTTTTCAACTTATTACGAGGGTGCTTTTTCAGAAAGCTTTCTTGAGTATTAGGTGTATGGTATGATTTGAAAAATTAGGTGAGTGATGAAATAGAACGGTTGTTATTATTAGTACCTGTGTAGCTTAGATTAATCAGTGGTATTCTTAGTAATTGCACAGCAGCCTATCAGTGAATGAAAATAACAATTTTCAAACGTATTTTACTGGATACTGTATTTGGGAATTATACCTACACATTTTCCTGTTGAATCCTGATACTACAGTGATATGTTTGTTTGGATGGATGATTTTTCCTGTTAGAGACTGAACTAGTGCAGAGACTAGTGAGGATTCAATAATGAACTTATACAATGCATAGATATCTTCAGTGAAAGGAAGGGCTTGTGAAGGTATATAGAAAATACAGTACAGGCATAGAAGGAAGCCAGCATTTCAATAGATCTCCTCTGAGATATTTTCCATACGTAGAATAAACACGAAGGTATCAGACCTGCTTTTAAATATTTCTTGTGACAGGCTCATACCGGTCTGCATTTACCACCTATTTCTGCAGAAAGTCTGTTTCTTCACTGTGATGTATCTGTAAACGTGTATTTAACATAATCTTTGCACAGAAGTGACAAACCTGCAACTCTAGATTTCTGTCTTTGAGAGGTTTTGCAAAAGTATCATTAAAAGACCAATCAGCTTAATGATATTATTTATGGGAACATAAATTCCTAGTAGATTCTAGGCAGAGAAAGCATTCATCTGCCTGTGTCCAGCTGTTGGAAACATAAGCTTCACTATCTCTCTTATCTTCAAGATGGTATTTATTCTGACTAGGTATATTCAGGTGAAAATGGTGGTTCTTTGTTTCCAGATAATTGTCTCAATTTTAAAAGCATTTTCCTCCCCAGCTGTGAAAAAAGGACCTGTCTTCATCTAATGATCTGTGATCTTCCCAGACTATGTGGTCTTTTGGTAGTTGCCTCCCATTTCTTGTCTGTAGCTTTTTACTAGTTACAGATACTTTCATGAGGGTGAAAAGGAAGAGAGGAGTGAAGATAAAAATGCCTGACAGTTCTTGTTGTTTGGAAGTATGTCAGGTCTTCTGCAGGTCTCCAAATGCCTGCAGACACTGTTTGCTCACTACCAGACTAAGCAACGAATTTATTCTGGGCATTTTCCATGAAAACATGCTTAGCTGATCCTGTATCTGCTGGAGAAAGGTTATCTGTAGGTATCTTCAAACCATCCATTTCAAGTAAAATGTTGATTAGTTCTCAAGAATCAACACAGAACTGTGGGTAGGGAGATTATGAATATATTGCAAAAGGAGGGAAAGACATCCTTAGTATGCTGCTGATATTGATCTCCCAAAATACCACAGGGAATTTGAAATACTTAAGCTTATATGAAAAAGAAATGCAACTTTGAAAGGTAGGATGCAGTGTATGTACAAACTGAATGTTACCATACCAATCAGGAAAAGAGGGGGTTAGTATGAAAGATTATGTGTTTTCTAGTAGTTGCACACTGAGACTTTAAAACACATCTAATTCAGTCATAAGGCATGTTAGTGTTTTTTTCTCTACAAAAATAATTATTTGGTGTTGCAAATGGAAATCAGATTGGGAGAAGAATGAAGTTTGAAGGTCACATTTTCTGATTATGTGAAAGAAGCATAATTAGGAATGTCTAAGTTAGTATTTAACTCTCTGTGTTGTGCTGAATCCCATAGCTGAGTTGTATCCATCTACTGCTGTAAGTATATACAGATGTCTTAATTGCCGTCTTTTAAGCTCGAAGAGTTAAAGAACCAGGTGTGTTTTTAAGTGATCCTGGTCTGTTCTAACACATCTGCTTTTTTTACCATTCCACAAATCATATTTCTGACCAAGCAGCTTAAACTTGCTGATAAATTCTGTGACAGCCAACTCACGACCCTCTTCCCATCTGTAAGTGTCTAAGTGAGTGCACGGCTCTCCAGGGTCCAAGGAAATTTAAAGGAAGCTTGAACTGATGTAGCACAGACAGTGGTAGTTCCAGAGGGACATTTAAGCTACTAAGATTCAAGTGGGTCTGTTTAGGAATGCATCTGAATTTGTCCATAAAATGATTAGTTTAATTATCCATATCCTTCCATTATATCTGAGATTTTAAGATATGTAATACTAATAAATAGGGGAATGGAAAGCAAATTTGAAAACATTCTTAAATCTAATTGAGATGTGTCTCAAGTTAGTTTTAAGGGTTCTGTTAGAATACAGAGACTGGGAAGTGTGTTGCTTCAGCTCATTACTATTAACAAACTTCACTGAATATACTGTAATTTTTTATATGTGCACAGTCATAGAACATTATCATTATCAGTAGACATTTAGATATACAAACCCGCCTGTCCCTCCATCTGTTTGCTTCAGAATACTTGGCATTTATTTTGTAATGTCGTAAAAGTAGTTACAGCCTTGCAGTTGAGAACTATTACAGCAATATCAATTTTTCATATTGAAGTTAGCTTTAAAACTAGAAGTTTGCCTTTTATTTATAACTCCTAGTGTCTTGCTCTATGCTCATGCATGAGGTGAGGGAGTTAAATGTGTGGAATACAGCTGGGCAGTAAATAAGGTTGTAAAACTCTGTCATTAGTAATAAAGTCTTTTGCAGTAAAACATTAAAATAGAAGTATCAAGAGCATTCGATCAAACAAAAAAAAAAATCCTCTGATTATAACCAGCAATTTGCCTCTGCTTTCTGAAGTGTTTTAGGGAGACATATTTTTGCAGTTTCCACAGAAACTTTATGCAGAAGAAGGTATTCATGCTTAAAATAAATTGTTAGCCTAGCCTGTGGGAAGTAGGAGACTTCTACGCTTCTACATCTTCTACACTTCTACACTTCTACACTTCTACACTTCTACATCTTACATAGTTGTCTCTTCATCATTCTATGCTGATGATCATGGTCAGACAAAAATTTGTGCAATTGTTTGCTGGTGGTTGTAAGCTAGGTGTATGTTAAATGATTGCTGCTGGTTTTTAGACTTAGCCACTTGTTCAGTATGGCTGTTTTGGACATTATAGCATATTACTGTTGATACAGAGCAGGCAGTTTTTAACTCAATCTTCCATTGCCTTCTCTTCCCTCTCCTCTCCCCAAAGGAAATTTGGTTTTGAATAGCTGTTTTAGAAACAGGTGAAGATGTTGTGTTTTTCAAAATGATACCAGACAATATATGAGAAGCTTGGTAAGTGGAGACAGCAACCCTAATCAGTTCAATATACTAGAATTTCACAGGAGTTCTTGGGGGAGTGTAAATTGCAAATTGATACAGCTCCGGGTGAGAGAAAAGGCAGAATGAACTCAGATGCCATCCAGATCTATAAAGGCAAAATGGTACTAAAATGTAATTTTAACACTTAAAAATACATTCAGTAGTGATATGTGACCAAATATGTTAAACCATACGTTTCAGAAATCTTATTGCCGTATTCCTTTCAATGAATTCAGAGTGATGTAACGATTTGTCTTGTGTGACACCTGCAGTTCACATGAACTTTTCCAGAGGTAGATGTAGTGCTCTGTTGTGTTTAGCAGCAGATGAGTACTGTAAACATTAACCACACCTTTTTTTTAGCTGAAGGTGTGGCACATCACCACTTTAGCTATCCTTGTGGAGCACCCCAGTGCTGTCCCTGCCACTCTTCATGGGTACTGAATCAGACAAAGAGCCTGTTACTACATCCTCAAAGCTGCCCAGAGAATGAGTGTTTGGTATTTTAGAGATTTCTTTGTCTTTATAAGAATAACATCTTGTGAAACTGTGTTTCTCTGGTGGTTATGAAGCTGTCATCTTCAAGGCTAAGAACATTGAAAGGAGCTAGACTTGCCATCATGACAAAGTCCGGGGTTTAATTAGAAAAAATATAGCGTGGCTGAGTGTAACAATGGGAATAAATTCAGTTTAGTTTCCTGATTACTCAGTTTTCTTTCACATGAAGATGATAACAGCAAAGAGAAAATTAGATGCCAGAAATGAGGGAAAGAGTAGAGTAAAGGTGAGGAATGGGAGGAAATTTATCAGGAAAGAGGAAAAGAGAATGATATATTTGATAGAAGGAAGAAAGTTGTTAGACATCCAGAAAATTGTTGTTTTCTTATTTACGTTCTGTGAAACACAGACTAGGTCAGAGACAACATCTGAAAACCTGTATGTTTAGATAAAAGAAGGCAGCCTAGCTGCACTTTCCGTAAATAGGCTGAGACTGTATCTGCACACAGTGACATTTAATTAAGTTGGTAAGCTGAAAGTGAATTTTTTTTATCCCGTGTTTTAGCTATGGTTGAAATATTATTGCTATTTGTAATTCTGTATCTTTATCTGAGCAAAATTCCATAAAGTAGATTAGGAATTTGCCTACCCTAGGGGTGTTAATAATATTCTATCTTATACAGTAATTTTTAATGCTGTTTTACTGAGTAATTGAAGTACTGGATGGTAACCTAATTCTGGGACACGTTGTTTTAATTACAGTTGTTTGTGTTTACATAGAATAAAGCAAATAAGTGAATAATAGATACCTCATCTGAAAGGGGAGTGAGGGGTTGGGGGGAGATCAGCCTGCTCAGACATTACTTTTTCTTGTAGGGATTTAGTTGTGATATTATGGTTTTGTGGTCTATATTGGAACTCCTCATCACACAACGATCATTTGGCATGTTCCTCAAGAGACTAAGACTTGTGAGAAATGTCATGTTATAAAAATAACATTTTTAACTGGCGCCACACTTCTGCATGTTTTTTGTGACATTGCTCTCTGTTGAAGTGATGTAGTAGATGTACCAGGTTTTCACACACAGAAACAATTCCGTTTTAGCAGAGGGTTAAGTGCAGATAAAAAACATATTTCATAAAAGATTGTTGTATCCTCTCTCCCATTGACACTTCCACCCCCACCTCCAGATCAGAAACATAACCTGTCACGACATGCTTTCTTTCAGATCTCCACAGACATTTGCCTGCCACAATGCAACACAATTTTTTACTTAGTTATCGAGAGAGAGAGAGAGAGAGAGAGAGAGAGAGAGAGAGAGAGAAGCTGATCCTGCTTGCTGATCTAAAGTAGGACCAGAAGATTCCCATCTTAAGTGAGATACAGACCTTGGAGAAATGAGATCTGGTGGTTGGAGGAGTCACACACCCAGTGCCCCTCTTTGGAGGCTCTGCAAAAATATGGTATTGAAACCCAGCAGACTCCTGTGCCAGAAGCCACACAAGAGATGACACTGGCTATTCACTGTGACTTATAAGATATATATCTTTATTCTGAACCCACTCTTTTCAGTTCCCTTTCTTCCACACAAACACCAAAATCCTCTGGAATGGCAAATGCCAAACATCTATCCGGGTTGAAATGGTAGAGCCATTTGCTATTACTGTATCTTTCTTTTTTCCTCTACCCTCTTTCTTTTCTGAAGAAACCATTTGTTTGCTTTCTCTTTGTTTCTTAGCTGTTAGAAGACCCTTAAAAATGCTTTTACTTCCCTGTCACAGCATTATGCTCTTTGGAGGGAGGATCAGCTGGAGTCATGGCAAAGAGAACTGCTGTCTTGGTAGTTTTATTTTGTATTCACCATACGATTCCCAGAATTGCATTGTTCCTTCCCAGAGGGGGAAGATTGGTCTCTCATGCAAATCACTGGTCCTTTTCTAGGCTTTTGTAGCCTTCCTGAAATTGTTGGAAGGGATCCTTCTTTCTGCAGAGTGGGGAGGAGGAATTGCACCAGACAGGCTGGCCCCAGTCATTTTATCCCTTTCCTGTGTCTTACAGCTCCTTTTGAGGAGCAGGCACCAGGCACTACCTATCCTGAGTTCCCAGGGCTTCTGCTGGTCTTGTGCATTTGGTGCGCCAAATTCAGCAGCGTTATTTGACTTGACTAATCGAGACTTGCATTGATATGAGAGTACAAAGAATCTGTCCCACAATCTTGTCTCTGTGCAGAAGTGCCCTTGCTCCTTTAAGCTGAATTGATAAATGTTTTTCCACTGACTTCAGTGGGTCATGAAGTTGGTAGCAGTTATACATAATTTGGTTTATCAGCTGATAACATTTTGTGAGTAGATTTGTCCACAGATTGAGCCTTCACAAAGCCTTGCTGGCATTTATGGAAGTGGAAATGTTATCCTCAGGAATGCTTCCAAGCCTTGGAAAATCTAACAACAACACAGAAAATGTGCAGTAATAGTTAGGAATTTATTTTAAAAGAAGTGACAAAGCAGAGTAGAAGGAATAAGGCTAGAAACAGTCTGGATAGATCTGCACTTAGATTGAAAGTGGCAGGCATTAAACTACCTGTTCCTTGCAAGCGAGTTAAGCAAGACAGAGATTTTAATTTAACCCCCATCTCCACAGACATCAGCACATGTGTGCAGAGGATTATTACCACCATCTGTTTTATCCACAGTGGCTTCCATCGGTTGTGTTATTTTGCTTTTTTAGTGTTTAAGCACTGCTTTGAAGCTGTAGATGCCTATAGCATTGTCAGCATGCTAGGATCATAACAGTTAGATTAATGAATGCAAGTATTAGCTTTGTACCAGCACGGTACATTAATAGTAGTGCAAGCTCCATCAAATACGCTACCGACTTTGTCATTGTGTAATGGTTTTTACCAGATCTTAGATGGACTGCTGAGAAAGACGAATGTAATCATTCATTTTTACCTGACATAAAAATAAGGTGACAAAATAATTTTTCTGGGACATTTTATTATTACTACTCACAGCAGGAGAACAGAGGTACGCAAAGACTTGAATTCTTCACTAAAATGGATTGTGCCTATATGAGGGACATTGCAGTGAATGGAAGGAAAACTAACTGTTGCAGCCATTTTCTTTTGTGTAGCTTAATCTCACATTCTGAATTACTGGAATGAATACCAAAAAGTGATGAAAAAGAAAAAAAAAAGTATGTTTATCCCTTCCTTTCTTTTCTTTTTTTCTTCACAGAACCTGAAGAAAGTGTTTGTAGAATTTAGTCATCAGGAGCTGTTTGAGTTCTATAACAAGGTCTGTAGATTTTACAATACTATATAGTTTCTTTGTAAACACCTTATGCTGCTCAGCAGGAAGTGTTGCCTATAGGAATTAGATCTAATGAAACTGGAAGGGAAATGGATCCAACTTTAATTAAGGCTGTTGGATTTGTTTGATCACATAAAACATTTTCAAGAAGAGTATGTGCATTCAGATTTGGAATAGGCGCAGCTTGTGTCATTTGAAACGTACCTGGTGATGATATCGAGAGGAGTAAATGATGATTAACAATGAGAAGCTCTCTTGAAAGAGCATCTTTGTTTTATGTCCTCAGTTGAAATGCCAGGCTCATAATCCAGTCAAAATGAACTCTATTATTTTTTTACCTTGTTATTATGCATTGGAAATTCACAGCAAAACATCTGTGCATGTAAAATAGGCAGTATTTAGACAACTGTTTCTCTAAAATTTGAATATTTAAACTGCAGCAATGAATTCTAATAACTTCATGTAAAAACAAATATTCATGAGTACAGGATTTTTTTATTACTGTGTGAATAGATTTAGTATGCATAGTTGAAGATACTGGAATGTGGGTTTTTTTTCTGTTTGCATGTTTCTAAACAACATTTTATATGAGTAGAGTTTTTTCTCTCTTTTTGTTCCTTTAAATAGCTGGAAACTATACAAGCACAGCTGGATTCCCTTACGTGATGTTTTTGAAGACTTATTTCTGCATCACACTCTTGCCACCTCATTATTTTGAATTGAAGATAGATTGCCAAGCTGTGTTTGCTGAAGGATTCAGTGGGTTGCTTCCTGTAAAATTATATGGCTTATCTCTTTTTTAGACCAGTAACATTAGCCAAGAGTCTTTGTTAGTAGTGTGAAGATGTTAATGGATTTTCTCTTGTTTTCTGAGCAATTCTGGCTCTAAAATGGCTTTACCTAGGAAAAAAAAATTAAGAATGCTACCGTGCTTCAGAGATTTGTTTAACTTTTTTAAAACTTTTTTGTCCTGTTATGTGCATTACTTGATTATGGTAGAAATTTGCATGCTGGGGATACAGGGAATAAAATCTAAGTTGTAGGCATATGTAGACATAAAAGGAATATAAAAGTAGTAAGAAAATACACAGCTAATAAAAATCTTTATCTTTTGCATTAATATTCATATTTGATAAAGCTTATTGCAAATTTGTCAAAATAAAATCCAAATTAAAAAAATTGATTGGTTTCGTTTGGGCTATTTTAATTTCTTTTCATTAGCAGTCCTCTTTTTTTGGTTTCTTTTTCTAAATAATAAAAAGTGTTGATGATTTCAGTGTTTACTTTTGGCACTGAGAATAAATACATATAGTATTTAATTTAAATAGTGCTTCTCAGCACTGCATGCATGCCAATGAATGTAAGTAGTATGTTGTGTAACTGTGGGAAGAAACCTTGAAATATATAATAAAGAACACTGAAATAGTCTGACAGTCAGAACTCTGAAAGTTATTTGTTGATCCTTGCTCATATTTCCCACCATGTTACATCTAACGGAAGAAATAAAGTACAGTAACTTAAAAGCCAAGTTAGTCATATTTTCACACATTAGTTCTGGATGAATGCAGGTTCATGAAGAGTATGAGAAGGTGAAAGTCATCTTGGTTGTTGTTGCCATTCATTGACAAGCAGATTTGCTGCTGCACCTTGATTATAGGCACGGTGTGCAACTCTCCACTCTACACTAATAGAGAGCAAGAGGATATAAAAATCTTTGGCTTTAGTTTGTCTTTCTTCTTCTTTAAGGGATTCCCTGAACAAGGCTTTTTTCTTATGGATGCCTAAAACAGGGGTGGTGAATACCCAACCAGCTGGTTTTCAAGTTTTTTTTTTTTCTCTCCTGACACTAGATATAAGAGTAGCCAAAAGGTATATTTTGAATAGCCGGTGTTTAGGTCCTCTTGTGCCAGGTTTCTTGCTTTGTTACTTCTGGAAGGTTGTTTGGGACTTTTTGTTTTGCTTTATTGAGGATTATTCTGTTAGGTCTAGAATACTGAAGGAGTTTGCACCCATTGTCTGAGCTGTGAGATAAGAGATCTAGCAGATAAAGTCATTAATGTGCATGTTAGTAAAGGGCACTGAAGAGTAAAACCACATTCATCACAGTTCTTAACTGAAATCCCAGATTATACCACTCTCCTACAGTAATGCTATTACTCCAGTAGAAAGAAGAAATGAGTCACTGCTATATGGCAGAATCTTAGCCTGTACTCTTTGTGAGGCTGGCTGCCAAAATCTAGTCTTGCTTAAAACCTCGGGCAGACATGTGGTATAACACTCCCACCACCCACGGACATGACATCCTTAGTGTGGCTATTCATCAGCAGCTTGCTGCTTGCAGCTGCTAGCTTGCACATCTCAGGCTGCTTAGGTTAGTGTGTGTCTGCAGGTGAGCACATCCCCACCATTGCTTCTGGCTGTCATCATTAGCAGTGCTTTGTAGTCAACACAGCTAGGAAAATCCCATTCTTGAAGTCCTGGCTTCTCCACTGGTACCAGGGGATGGTGTGCTGTGTGGTACGACACTGCTCTTGAGCGCTTTGCTGAATTTTCCAGAGATTAGGTTCTGGAAGTCAGGCCTGAAGTGAGCTGAAGAGTCTCCTATGTACTAACGTAGTTGTCCAAGTGCGAGAGAGGGGTTGAATATAGGCAATAATTGATGATTCCTGGAGGAGGGAGTGAAGGCTTGACCAGTTTGGAATGCAAGAAGCATTGTGGAAAATTAGCAGACACATCCGAAAGGAGAAGTCAGAGAGTAGAAAGAGCCTAGGTGTGGGAAAAAGGACGGAGAGTAGAGACTAATGGATGTTTCCAAGGGTGAATTATGGGAGTTGGAAAACCATAAGAAGGGAGGAAAACTGGAAAAGATGGCAAATGCATATATACAAAGAAAATTTTAGTCAAAGGGAGAGAAAAACCTTATATAGTAGGGGATTTGGGAGAAAATTGGTGAAATGAAGTAAAGAAATTAACTACAAAAACTGCAGCTAGTTATGTAAGAGTATCAAGTGTTTTGAGCTAACCTGTAAGTGTTGGCCTTGATGTAAACTTGGCCAAAAGTCTATTTTAAGTGTAGGATAACAATTTTTTTTTTAAAATCTAGTTCTATTAGGAAATATTTTTAAACTCATAAAATATAAGTTAAAGGGGAAAAAACCCCAAAAACAGAAAAAAGCACCTAAGATTGCATGAATTCTGTAATTTTTTTGTGTTCAAACTTGTTTGCAAATAGGTGAAGATATTTATGATTTCTCAAGCAATGGTTGTCTTATTTTATTAAATGTACCAAATTTCTTACTGTCAGAAGCTGTAATAGAAGCCTTAGTATACCTCATGATAATATGTACAGTTATCTTTTGTCAGGAGCATTCATAAAGAGTTTAGAAAGACTTTTCTGTATGTAACATGCAGCTTTGGGGTGGTACATTATTAGGCAGTGATGGTTTTCTCTATGTAACATGCAGCTTTGGGGTGGTACATTGTTAGGCAGTGATGGCATAACCACTACCATCTTAGAGATTAACATTGTCACTTAATAATGAGGGAGAGAAAATTGACTAACTGCCAGAGCCCAGTTTTGGGGTTTTTTTTTTTTGTTTTGGTTGGTTGGTTGGTTGCTTGGTTTGGGTTTTTTTTTTTTTTAGGTCTTACACAAGTGAAGGCTTTTATTCTGGTTGCTGGTCTCTGGCCTGAGTGGACCTGGAGATGGAAAGATTAGTCTTTCCTTGAAAACAGCTGCCCCTACTTAGTTTGGATAAAGTCCTGGGGTCCCAGCTGTGTCTGGGTGTGCTGGTTTTGGCTGGGGTAGTTTTTTTTTTNCCAGTGAGGGGGCTGGGGGTGCACAGGGAGTTGAGAGGGGACACAGCCAGGACAGTTGACTTCAACTGACCAAAGGGACATCCCATACCATGGGATGCTCATGCACAGCTTATAAGGAGCTGGAGAAAGAAGAAAGGAGAAGGGAACATCGGCGTGATGGTGTTCTCCCAAGTCACCATTGGGCATGACTGAGCCCTGCTTTACCAGAGATGGCCGAACACCTGCCTGCTCATGGACAGTGGGGAATTAATTCCTTGCCTTGCTTCACTTGCATGTGTGGCTCAACTGCTGCTTTATGCCAACCCACGAGTTTTCTCACTTTCTATCTTCTGATTCTGTCACCCATCCTGCTGTGGTGGAGGAGTGAGCAAAGGGCTGTGTGGGCCTCAGTTGCTGGCTGGAGTTAAACTGTAACACAGGGAATGAAAGAAGAACAAGCACCAGTAAAGAGGATGCCTGAGCAGAGTGGGAGATCTGCCTGCAGCAGGGCCTGGACCCGATGCCATACCTCAGAAGCAGCAAAGAAAAACACTTTCCTCTGAGGGAGAACCCGTGTAGCCTATTCAGAACTGTGTATGCCAGGTTGGTGTGGAAGTATAGGCAGGGATCTCTATCTGGAAGGTCTTCAAGCTTTTGCTTTGCATTCTGGTAAAGCATAGTTTTGAAGAGGGGTCCTGTGAGTATTTTGGAGTTTTTACTGCAGGAAAGTACCGTGTCCCTGGTTCTCTTCACTTCAGGGTCCTAGAAAAGCATTAGTCTATAACGGATTTTGGGCATGATACAGAACTCAAATTATCAAGGCTTTCATAGTGTTGAGGCAAGCTGCTTGCAGAGATTTACTGAGCTCTAAAACTGGAAATTTGAATGACTAAGAATTATTAAATATAGTTTCAGATCTTACAGTGCATTTTAAAAACATTTGATTCATCTTTGCTCAGACATTAAAGACAGTATTTTCTGTGACGGTACATCTCTCAAAGGTATAATAAAAATCTGCCTCAAATGGACCATTGGCAAAAGAAGAAAATCTTTTGGTATGGATGGAACAAGCATCAGTATTGTTTTGACATGAAGACTGGGCACTTCTCCAGTGTGAGAACTACCTCAAAAATACCACCTTGCTGGTAAAGAGCAACCATTTGTACATCACTTAGAAAAAAAAAAAACATTGATAGCACATTACCGCATATTGAGTACAAATGTGTCAGATTATCTTTGCTCAGTTCGGCCTTAGGTATATACTTGTTTCTCAACTAAATATTAAAATTCTGGAAGTATCTACATTCTGTTTCTGTTTAAATAAAATATATAAGGTATATTGCTATAACTCTACTGTCTCAGATTTTTACTAATTGTCAAATCTGCTTTGGCTCTGAAGACGAGGCTTTCAAACTCCTGTTTAATTCCTGGGTTTATTGACACATGAGTTTTGAGTTAGGACTTGCAGCTTCACTTCCTACAGTCTGTGTTTTTAAAGACTCTGAAGTCTGGCTCTTTCAAAGCATAAAGAATTTACTGAAATGCTGAATCTTATGTTGGTAAAAGGAAGAAAAAGTGTTTATTGTAATAAAATGGTATAAGCTTCCCATCACACTTAGAATCATAGAATGAT